>BGPT01001758.1:1278-89599 GCA_003297045.1 Symbiodinium sp. clade C Y103 | reverse complement strand
AAAAGAGCATTAGGCACGAGCATTGTGTGAAACAAAAATTACATCATCGCTCTCACTACTGGGAACTAGAATGGCAGTACGTCGCATTTGTCTGCGTAAGCGTTTTCGAAAATATCGGTGGGCGGCATCCAGTAAAGATCTACACTGAGCATTTCGGGTCAAGTTGAGCCACATATTCGGGGTTTGTTCAGCAGCTCGGCGTTCCTGCATAATTTCGTTGTTAATGGTCAAGGTAAGTCTTGCAAGGTTCTTCCAGAAGAAACTCTGGTGAGCTCTCGTCATTGAATCGAACGTGGCAATGGAAAATCCCCCATTTGTTGATGGTTTTCCTATTCACAACCTCCATGTATGGGGGATTTCCCATTGCCATGTTTGATTTCTGGAGGGGCATTTTCCCCAATGTTGGTCTACCAAAGACGCTGAGCTACGTCGACTTTAGTCTTGTTGATCCAAATTAGGTCAATCATTGGATTGGTTTAAAGGAAAAATCTAAACCGGAAACCATGGATTTTCCCATGAAATACAGGGAGTTTCTGGTTTCAATTTTCCCATTACTCCGATGTAACCAATCCATTGAGTCAAAAAGTGGTGGATTCAAACACTGGGGGCTCGGGATGGTCATGTGGGACCATGTGGGACCCAATGGCCCAACCCAAAAGAGAACCATGGAGTCCAGAAGATTGGCTCTATTGGATTCCTTGCATGTCTTATACTGAGCTGCTTGGTGGTTTTGAATCCGTTCTATGCCATTATTTTCTGGATTGTAAGTGGAATGATTGTCTCCTTAAGCATCCCAGTTGGGGAATGAATACCGCCAACCACTTGGAGTTCTTAGATGTAATTCCTCCTATTAGCTGCTGGATCAGGATGACTTGAAGCTGATCGTTGAACAATTGGGCTTTCAGCATATCACCACGGACGTGACGATCCCACGCAACGGAGCTGGACAGTTGGTTGTGGCGGACTGGGCCGTTGGGTATCGTGTACCTTTTTGTTGATGTGTTGGGGATGTTGATGGAAACCCATCGAAACCCTCAATCTCAAACACCTAAACCGCATTTACCTTAGGACATTCAAGGGAACACCCTAAACGCCAAGCACCTGATGCCTATGCCCTGAACATCAGACCCAACAACCTTGAAGGCCCAAAAAGTATTGTGGGATGTTGTGGGTGAAACCGACTGTTACACCCTTGCGCACACCATATACACACAGATGATTGAGCATGAAGCATGTCCAAACTGGTTTAAAGAGAGTTCTTGCGCACTAGCTTGTTTGGACGTACTGATGTACGAATCTTTTCAGAGTAATTAGCATTGATGGCAACACAATGAGATACAAAGTGGGATCAGTCTACAGGAAGGTGCAAGCCATGGTTTTTCCACAGGGGAGAAAATCTATGAGCATCTGACGTATTTGAGAAGCACCAAAGCTGCTGCTACTGGACAGTGCTTCCTGTCCTCTCCATTTCCGAGAGCTTTGGAGAGGTTTGTGATTGACCCCACTGAGAATCACCTCAGTATCATTGCAGGATACCTGATGTGGTGTTTGGCAACTAGTAGCAGGTTCTCGGACAGCATGAGCGCAAATGGGTTCGAGCTGGATGTAGGCAGGAGAGCTGTAGTAGTGTAGGCTGGGACGTTCCGCCACAAGACATCTGTCACGGCCATGCATAAGACAACCTTGTTGTCATTGCTGGGATTGGGACGGTGGTTTGAACAAGAGGCCTTCCACCCTTTGGTAGACAAACATGGCAATGGACAATCCCACAGTGACAGATGATGTTCCCATTGACATGCACATTTATGGGGGATTTCCAATTGCCATGTTTGATTGCCGGAGGGTAGTACACCCAACGTAGTAGATGTCATGCTTTTGGGAGCCTCAGCTTTCAAATTCTTCGGCTGGCATTCAAATGTCGGAAACAAACTTCTGACAAAGGTTGATGAAGGAAAATCCATGAGCATCCATTTGCAGTACATGTATTTATAATTTATAATATTTTATAATCTATAATCAAAATCCAGCGCAATTATCCAACTATACCCTAGTAAATGGCTTATAATCCGTTTATATCCATTTCTAGTCCATGCATAATTTCCATACACCCCAGCAATCTAAATTTGTCTAACCATGTTTTTTTCAAGCAGTTCTTGTCGCGGGGATCAGTCTTTTGGGCGCCACCTTCCTGGCAAGCATCCGTTTAATGGCCTGATGTCACCTAAATCATCTGGCGAAAAAGAAACAACAACAACACATCAATCCTTAAATCACCTCGAATCATCTTGCTACAGATCATAAGTCTTAATCCCATTAAACCCCATTGGACCCCATTGAATCCCCTGAAAATCCCCCCAAAATCTCCCTTAAATCCTATTAGATTCCCATGAGATTCCCAGTAGATCCCTGTGCCCATGGCCCATGGCCGTTCGGTGGTCTTAGGCCGCCGTGGCCTCAGGTATTGAGGTCTTTCGGGATGCCCTGTTGGAGTTGTTTGCCGGCGAGTTGGGTCACTGGGCGTGGAAGTCTTAGACCATACTGGGAGGATCCCCCTGCGGATACGACTCCTTGGATGATCCTCCAAGTAGTCCCTCTCCCCCGTTCAGTCCTTTTTTAGACCCCCCAGAGTCACCATGGTGGTAGGGGGAAATAGAAGCATCTTTGGGACCATAGAATGGGGATGGGAGAAGTGATAGTTCAATGATAGGAATGATGATGGAAGTAATGGAAATAAAGCCAAGAAGAATCCAGCAAAATCAGAATAAAAACCATGGTTCACCAACATGAACCCCTACTTGGATGTGCAGGACCCAAGAATCGTGGTGAACATAAGCCATTCATCTACCTGGGAATATTTCAATATGATGTATAAAATTTCAATTGGCTATTGCCCACACAAACGATGCCCTGGATGCAAATCCACGTAAATAAAGTAAGACCAGAAAAATGAACAGATCTTGGCAAAGGTTTGTACCCTCCGGCCATCAAACATGGCAATGGAAAATCCACCCATTGACCATTTTCGCATGAACACCACAAATTTAGTTCTGGGATTTCCGAGCTCGCCACGTTTGATTACCGGAGGGTAAATGATACACGAGTTCTGGTGAGGGTGTGACATCTCGATGTTTTTGGGGGATTGTTCCATCCCGAAAAAAGTGGACCAAAACATCCAATTCCCGGGATGACGCAGCCAGCATGTGACAAGAAAACTGGTAACATGACCAGCAAGAGTTGGGAAAATTGAAGCAGAAATCGTAGATGGGCCGTTGAGCTTTCAATGATCCTAGCTTGGACTCTTGCATGTGCATCCCGAGTTAGAATCATATGATCAATGATAGCAATTTGATTATTTGGGTCTGTCCCCCCCAAAGTCGAAAGATTGATCATAATCTTCCCTATAAAAATCCAATTTGGGACATGCCGCCATGCCCCATGTTTAGATGAAGGATATACCCCAGTCATACTGGTTCTACTAAGTGTTAAGTTATCTACATCGCTTAGTAGCCACTTGCAGTTACTAAATCAGGTTGGGCACCCCCACGCAGGAAAATTTATCGATATAAGGTGGGGCCGCCCAGTTACAAGTTGGTTTATCAACCCCATGAAGTATAGTTACAAGTTGTTCCCCCTGTCAGGCCTAGAATTCACCCGTGTTTGAGTCAACTTAGCTATCTAAGCGGCCCTCAGCAAGCCCAGTGGAACGAGCCTGCGTGGAGAACCAAGGGTTGCTGAAATACTGTACTTTGGGTAACGGTTCGACTATGAACCCATTCCTTCATTGACCATTTCAGGTACTGTACCTATACCGGAGGTATACCTACCATGTAAGGTCAATGTAAGGTGTATGTAAGGGGATATGCCAGCAAAAATATGGCTTTGTATGCTGCAGGCCCTCCATTTGGGTAACCTGAAATGACTGACCTCTGATATTCCCAGCACAAAGGGACCCCATAGTTAGCTAAGTTGGTTTATAAATCTATGGGATGCATCTATGCTTAGATGAGGCGGTAAACCACCTAAACTAGGCGGCCCCTTCCTGCATGATTGCTCTCAGTCTCTCTCTCTGTCTCTCTCTCTCTCTATATCACCACATTCCACAAAACCACCGTTACATCACCACTGTTCTGGATACATCCGAACGACTTCACTGCGACGTCACTGGAATGAGGGCTAGGAATTTGGGTATCCCAAAATGACCTCATTGCAGCTTGATGAATTATTGCTATTTATAGAAATGGTTTACCGGAATTGCTGGTTATACAATGGTTTTTCTCATTGTTTCCACTACTCATCCCCAGTGAGTACACTGTTGTTTACCAACATTCAGTCCCATGAAATCCCATGAGTCCCCCCAAAAATCCAGCTAAGTTGGATAGTTTAGAACCAGCTAATGATCTTGTCCCATGGACCTTCAACGATTTTTTGGGTAAAATCTCAGGTGATGACGTTTTTACGATGGACGTGCGCGTAGCCTTGGCAAGGCGAGGTCCAATCCATGAAAAAGGTGAGGTTTTTTAAGATTAGCAAACTAGTTATATCATGTTATATCTATAGTTGTTAATATTAATGATTAGTAACAGTAGTATATCATTATATATCCTAACTAGTTTGTGGTTATAGTTGAGTCAATCAACTGAATGAGGTTGTTCAAGATAGCTTGGTTGACTCATAGCTTGCTTAGCTAGGGTTTCTGGGGATATAGTTTCTGGGGTGTATAAACCAACTTGTTCCGGGGGGCTCAGCTTGTAGTACCCCCCCAAAAAAGATGCCGCAAAGTTGGAAATGTGGAAGTTATGGATGAAACATCATCGAACTAACTTCCTGGGGGCACTTTTCGGATCCTTTCGACATTTTTGGGTGTTGCTATGTAGTAGGTAAATTATAGCCACAAAGCAAGAACATGGCTAATTGGACTTCTTATGCTTACCTTATTTACCACCCTAGTAGCTAGGGTGTTGCGAGCAAGCCTGAAATGGGGAGTTCACTGATGAAATAGTGTGATTTATGAACATGATCCGTGAACAAGAGGGTTATAACCAACAATGAATGGAAATATATGATGGATTCACCATTCAAAAATGGGTGATGATTTTCGGGAATTGAATTGGTATGTATTGGCACTACATATGGCTAGCAGAACCAAAGGTAATATGTGGTAATCGATCTGAATAATTATTGGGACTTATGGGTATTTTATAGGAATATAAGCCCACCAATAGATGATGGGTATTAATCTACTTGGACTGTATAATTCTTGCTATTTTGATGGGGTATAACCTAATTTGCTGTTTTCTGCAGGGTGTCTAACATTGACAATAAACGCCACTTGGATTAGATGTGGTGTTAAGAGAAAGATCGGCATTTTATAGGTAAACTTTGTTTCTTTTGGGGGTCTGTGTTTGCAGAAAATTACAGTTTTTCAGCAAAAGCATGCTCGGTTTACTTTCATTCGTTTAATCCCGAAGACTAAAGAATCATTCCGATTTTCTTGGGTTGGGGTCAGGAAGACATTTAGTAGAGATTGGTGTGTCTTTATTTTATGGTGACCCATGCAGGTGGCTGGGATTCAGAATTGGCTACATACATTAAATTGTCAACAAATACCATATGCAAACACACATACATATGCAATACATATGCATATTTACATATACATATAGTTATATATACGTATACGTGCAGCAACCCAAAAATTGAAAAGACACATCCCAATGTGGCACCTTGCGGTTCATCTTTTTCATACAATGTATTCATGTATATATATATATATATGTATATACATATATATATATATACACATTCAACAAATACATACGTTGTCGTTGGAAATCTTTGATGTTCACCGGCACGTGCATTCCCAACAGGTTTTTCTTGCATCCAAGCTCTGACCCAAACTCCTGCATATATATATAAATATGATTATATAGATGGATGATGAGATACTATAAGATATGTTGAAACATGTAGATTTTCTATTTGTATAGTAGTACATTGTGAAGATATCATACGTCAATAAAACCGCCCAACAAGAGATTGAGCAACATCCACGCCACAAGTTGTTTGCATACCGGCTGCGATTAGCGGGTCCGGTATCCCGGCAGGATCTTCAACTACATGGGTGGTAGCTTCATCTATGTCCGCAGCCACTACTGGTGCAGGCGGGTTAGGGGCGTCCATCCCAATGGGCAAATAGGACACTTCAAGGGTTTTTTATGTTTCAATGGATTGCTTAATGGGAAAATTTACAGGAAACCATGGATTTTCCCATTAAATATAGGGGTTTCCTGTACATTTTCCCTTAAACCAATCTAGTGAATGTTTTTTTTTTCTCCAAGCTTTCAGATGGGAAATATGATGATGTTGCCAAGACCTGGTGCTGATGCAGTTCAGTCACTAGGGATATACACCTTTCAGATGCGTTCTATTCAAATTTTCCCAAGTTGCCTGGATGGGATATATGGGTCCAGCTGGAATGTCAGGTGTTCAGGTGTAGTTTCAAACTTGGATGATGTCAATTGATCCTCAAGCAGATTCTGTACCCCTTTTGGTAATCAAGCATAATCAAACATTGTTTGCTTGAAAATCACCCCTATACAGGTGATATTCCCAGCTATAAACCTTCCTTGATAGGGGATATTCCCTTGCCATGTTTGATTACAGAAGGGTATATATCGAAGAATGCATCGAAGCATTCATCGAAAAATACAGTATCCTATATCATGCCATGGATGCTATGTGATTCAGAAACTTCAGGCACTTCTGGGTGTTTCTCCTCTTTTTTTGCCGCTTTAGCTGCTGCGATGTGGGGGGAGCCGAAATCAGAATGAGTTGCTTTAGAACCCCGTCCAGCAATACCCTTGTTAGCCTAGTAAGTAACAAGCCAAGTTACATATTGTGGGTCCACTCTATACTAGTAGGCTGAATTCTAAAACCCATCAAAATCCCATGCCATATCCAATTGTCTCCCTGTTATGTTTAGTCTCCCTGATTACGTGTGTTGCTCTGTGACCCGCAGGGACTAGTTTGTTATACTGTTATACTATGTTATACTATCCCCCCAATCAACCGAACAGAATTCACCAAGTGATATGCATCGACTTAGCTATCTAGATCCCATTAAATCACCATGAAATCACGAAATGCCATACAAATGCCATTTAAATCATCATTTTTGCTGGTAAATTCGCCACAATGGCCACATTTTGCTGGTTGGTGTTTTTTGGCCACATTTGGCTGGCGACCTCTGTTTCGGGGCCAGGTTGCAACTCATCCAGCAGTGCTGGTCGCTGGCGAACCGCCACGACGGCGACGGCGAGATGGACGACAATGAGAATCCCGAGAGCAGCGTCGAAAAATCCGAGAAGTCGCCCAAGAGGTGCCTCCGGAAGTGGCGCGAATCTACCATGGTACCCTCTGGTAAACTAACAGTTCGCTATGGAAAATCACAATTTTTAATAGGAAAATCAACTATAAATAGCCATTTTCAATAGCTATGTTAGTTTACCAGAGGGTAATATCCATGGCATCCATAGAAGAATTGGAGATGATGATCTTGTCACATTGATGGTGATCATATTTCTATATATTTCTTACTATTGCCTATAGATGCCTATAACATATAAGAGGATCATGTTCCAATTTACAAGATAGTATGGAAACCATGTAAATACTGGTTTCTCCATTATTTGGATGATATCATCTTATCCGTGTTAAACCAACACATATATGGATAATATTCGATAATATCTTGACACCTTGTAGGTTGACTGGGGTTTATGATTATTATAGCGAGATTCCCAACGAAAAATCCACCTTAAATTGGATACCTTGGGTGAGGCCCCCAGCAGTGCAATGCTTCTAGGTTCATGCATGCCAGTAATCATCTATCATCAACTAGTTTTATTCCCAAAAATCCGTAATTTCATTAGATTGGTTTAAGGGAAAATTTACAGGAAACCATGGATTTTCCCATAGAATATAGGGTTTTCCTGTAAATTTTCCCATTCACCAATCCAATGATAATTAACCAAGTTATAACTCAACTTAGCTATCTAGGGGGGCATCACCTTGTAGATTCTTTGTTGGATTATCATCACCTCACGCCGTGACGAGTCGTGACGTCACTGGAAGGATGAGAATTGGATTCGGTTCTTAAATGGCCGCGAGTTTCTGCTATCTTTATGGTAGTGAATTACTATAATTCAGTCAGAATATGTATATATGTATATGCATGTTTAAAGGGTGGAAACCACACACCAGTGGAATGGATTCTTACTATATCAACAGTATATTACTGGAAACCAAAGTTATTTAAATGGGATGCTGATGACCCCCAACGTCTGGATGGATGATATGTGTAAACCCTGGGCCCAGCCAAAGGGCTCCAGTTGACTCAGCAACTGTGGGGCGAGGCATGGGGAGACACTTGGATGTCCAATGCCACATAACTATGGGAAATCACCATTTTTTATAGGTAAATCAACTATAGATGGGTCATTTTCAATAGCAAACTGTTAGTTTACCGGAGGGTAATATCAACCCATCTATTTCATGATCTTGGGGACTTTTGAAAGTATTTGACCGTATATAAAAAAAAATATATATATATCAATGTATATTGTTTCAAATTTTACTTATGTAGCTGAAGTCTTGAAACGGAAGGGTTGATTCAGGCCGGATTCACAACCTGCCAATGTGATTCGGATGAAGTATACTGCCCTCACTGTAACGTCACTGAAATGATGGTTTGTAAGGGTCATCATCTCAAAAAGGCCTTATTTCAGATATGTTCAGCTTCGCGAATTACTATGATTCAGCCAGATGTCGTTTGGGTATGGCTCCACAACCCGGTTGCCCTACTGATCTCGTGTGAACATCCAAAAAGAACAGCATAGGCCGTACAGAACTCCAGTTTGCAGATTCCATTTGACTCTATCCGAAAACAGGGGATCACAAAAAGATCATTTAAATGAACCATACCAAATATAATGATCAAACATGGCAGTTGGGGGTATCCTATTGTTACGCACAGACTCCGACCATCAATCAACAGAGGGGTCGTACCATCAACCAACAGATGGTTTTTACATCTGCCAACAGAGGTTCTTCATCAACCAGAAAACTACGCATACTTCGATTAGGGTTTCATTTAGGGCTTAGATAAGTTATCATGAGTTATAAAATCCCGGCCCTATGGAACAACTACGCATACTTCAATTAGGGTTTCATTTAGGGTTTACAAAAGTTATCATAAGTATTACATCATGATATACATGATCTTGACGTTGACGACAACATCAATTATGAGTCACGGCAAACCATAGGGTCTTGCGGTATTGTTAGATTCAATTCTTCCTGAATCGAGACGTGCTGACCCTGCATGTCTTGACGCGTTCAGGAACAAGGAGGAGGGACATGAAAAGTCAGGCTGGGGTTCACCTTGTTGTAGCTGGGCAATTTGCCTTGGACATAAGAGAAGGAATAAAAGAGGCGCAGACTAACCAGACCAACCAGAAAAACGCAATTAGTTAATTAATTAGTTCCATAAATTGGAAAATGATGAGGATAGGAAACTAGAATATCAAGCATGTCTTTTTTTTTTTTCGGGGGAGGGGTTGGGTGAAGGCTGTCTAAGACTGGCCGTGATCGGTCAGAGAGAAAATTTGGGAGCTCAGGGTCGAGCATGTATAATCGACGAGGATGTTAATCAGAGGACTTGTAATTGGTAACTGACCGTGGGGACAGTACAGTGCAGTTCTTTATGGGACAACCATGCGTATCTGGTTGGTTGTTTTAGATCAACCATATATACATGTTTGGTATATTTTGCATGTATGATCAAATAGTTATAAATAAAAATATCCATAATTAATAATAAGTATACCTTGACGTTGTGGTTTACCGGTTTTCCATATTGCGGAAGATGATCGGCAATCACTAATATTTATATATATTTACTGTTCAGACGGGGCGAAACCACCAATCAATATCCACAAGTATGCTAACATGACTTGTTAAACACGATTGTTAGTGCTGGTAGCCACTGACTGTCTGGGATGTGCATGCTTCTCGGTGCGTTTCATGCTGTGGGACTCTTACTGGAGTGGTATGATAGGGTTTAGGGAATAGGGATCCTCTCTTTAGGAGGGTCCCTAGAATACCAGCAGTATGATTTTGATTACAAGCTATTACAAGCCACTTGCACAGTTCGAATCGCAGACATAGCCTGCGGTAATCAACGTGGCAATTGAAAATGCCCTGAAATGGAGGTTCTAATGAGAAAACACTATAAATGGTGGATTCTCCAGCAATCCATGTTTGATTACCAGAGGGTATTTGTTTGAACAAATCATGCACGTCAAAACTCTCCAATTGCCACGGATTCAATCATGTTTTTTCAAGATCCTCAAGAACTGAGAGCTATTTCAATTTGATCCTAAAAAGATATGTTACATGGTTTCTTCCTCCAAAGCCAGGTTCTTCACCCTTTCACGCCCGCCGTCGTCCCGCTTCCTACCATTTGGGCTCAGACGGTGTCATGGGCGGCCGCCGCGCCGGCTTGCCTCGGCGGGGCCGGGGCGCCGTGCCGCACGATGGGGGTCTGCGTGGCCAAGCCGGCGACGTGCCGAGATGGACCAAGTCCACAAGGCGACGGCCGAAAGAGACTTGGTTGCTGGCGACGGAGAGGTTGGAGAGCTGGGCCAGGTAGAATAAGTGGAGCATAACTTGGAAATGGCATTGGTTCAGAACTTGGACTTGTTTGTTGTTTGTATTTTTAAGCGCTAGAGCTGACAGCAGTTATTTTTCACCACATGCATTTGAATCCTTTTGAACTGACAGACATCCAGCAAACTTCCAGAGGCCATCCTTTCATCTCAGGAGCGATGTGGCAATTTCTCAGCTGTGGCGCAGCCATAGACGTCCTTTTCCCACTGGTTGATGGAGGAAAGGGTTGCCCTCCCTCCTTCACAAGAATTCTGGGTAAACTATGCAAAATGGTCTACCGGTCACCAGCCATCACCAGCCCTTCAGCCTGCTTGGCCAATAGTCCCTTTCGATTTATTGATTGATATCCAATGGCACGCATTTTTTCAGATGATATGAAGAAAACATCGTCACAATTCGATCCCAAGCGATTTTTTAAAATTCCCGCCAAGAAATGTTGAATGTCCCGTTGTGAGGATAAGTTCATGGATACAAATCAAACCCATTCCATTTAAACACAATCATGACATTGCGCAGATTTGCGGAGGTATGGATAGTTTCACGGAAATCATGCAGTACGCCACCATTGGTCGTTTTTACATGTTTCCCCCAACTGTTCCCGCCACATGTTTCCAGGGCATTTTTTCGTTCCAGCCAGGGATCACCGATCTCAAGGGATTCGGTGAATTTCTGCTCAGGAATTCCATTTCTTCGGATCAATTGTCCATCTCCTTGGAACGTGCCAAAGCGATGTCCTACAACGCAGCCTCGACGCACGCGCGCTACCACGATGCCAGCGGACGGAAGTTGGATCAGGACGGGTGTTGTGGGGATCATCCTTGGATAGTCGAGACTTGAGGACACAATATAGTGCGCACACCCAAGATAGTTGTTGAACAATTGGAAAGCTGGAAACATGCGGTTAGTATCATCGAACTGCAATGCTGGAAACACTGTTCTCTCTGTTTGGTATTGATTATATATATTTATATTGGATATACATTTTGAGAGAGACATATGTTAACCTGTGTTGCATTACATCGTACATATCGACTTTAGTGTGCATAATTACTTACATGGATGCAGTAGGAGAACCATCATTTGTATGGCCTTGAGGCCAGGGTGGGGGCATTGATAAGTTGTTTGAAGCTGGATGGTGGTTCCAAATAACGTCAACTTCCACCCCTCAGATCCCTAGGACTGAAGTTCCTCAATGATTAAGATGTATCTTCATGATGTGTAGGGCTCCAAGACATGTTTTTGTCATTTTGAGGGTATATATCCCCATATCCCTATACCGCTAAATCTCACGGCAAGTCTCACAAATTTCCCCTTCGAGATGCATGAAACAGTCGGAACAAACCCGTCATTTTGAGGCTCCAACTATGGTGTCTTGCTCCCTTTCACAACCAAATTACCAGTTTTTCCCCAGGGATCCCCAAGACACCCCCTAGGGATCCCCAGCCACGAGGACTACGAGGTCTTTCCCAAGAAGGTGCTGGGTGAAGGCTGCAGTGGTCTGGTGGTCATGGCCAAGGGCCGAACGGATGGGCGGAACCTTGGAAGGGGCAGTCACGGCATGTCATGGCATGGCTGCAGGGGGCGGCAGGCAGGGATACTTGTGTTATGATGTGCAGGTCATACTGTAATACACAATACATCATGATATATCATCAATATGTGAGAAATACATATATATATATATATATTTATATATATATATATACAAATATAATAAAGGATCACATCAACAAAACATCATCAATATATCAATATTTATCAATATATCAATGTTTATCAATGTTTATGAATATATCATCATAATATCATCGATATATCATTTGATGAATATAAACCAGTATATTTGGATCAATTTGATCATGCCCTAACGTGGTGATGTCACTGCAATGATGGGATTGGGTTTCGAGGCATCATCCCCAAATGGCCGTATGATAGCCACTATTTTCAGGTTAGTGGATTGTTATCATTCAGCCAGCTAATATATAAATATATCATATGACCATATATCATCATTATATGTTGATTTGTGGTTGTCTCGGCGTGGAAACTTGCTATTCCAGGGCCAGTTCACCGTCTGGCAACTTCATAGTTTGCCATGGAAAATCACCGAACTAAATGGGCGCATGGTTTCCATAGCAATCGG
Source organism: Symbiodinium sp. clade C Y103 (assembly GCA_003297045.1). NCBI lineage: Eukaryota > Dinophyceae > Suessiales > Symbiodiniaceae > Cladocopium > Cladocopium sp. clade C. The sequence continues at coordinate 76,728 of BGPT01001758.1, read as the reverse complement.
GTCAATTTTCGGAGAGCATCTCTGTCATACAGCACCATGATAAATTTGTGGTCATCTATGGTCATCTTTTCTTAAATGCAAGGATCAGCCCATGAGTTAATGAGTGGGGGTTACTTCACCTAGTTATCAAGCTGTTGTTTTCATGTGTGGCTGTGATGGTCACCAAAAGGCACCGGCCAATCATGGGAGCATCAGAGCGATAGCATATGGCCGATCTTAGATAGCCTCCAGTAAACTAACATAGCTATTGAAAATGGCCATTTATAGTGGATTTTCCCATAAAAGAATGGTGATTTGCCATAGTAATGTTAGTTTACCAGAGGGTAACCATGTGGTCGAGAAACTCTTAGTAGCTCTTTGACATTCTTTGACTCACCATTCATATTTTTTTTGGGGAATGTGGATGCCAACATATCTCCCATTACAGCACCTTCTATTCAAAACCAGAGACTTTCACCATATTTTTTGGTGTGACCTGATACTCCATGTACTGGCAGGATCATCCCAGTTGTTAACTGGCTGGCAACCCTTGTTTGTTAGTAAGTCCCCGTACTGTATCCATGTTTAGGACTTGTGCCAATGACTATGATATAATGATATATAATGTCTATAACCACAAAAGCAGTTTGAAGATCCCAAAAAAGGAGCACGATCCATCCACCCAACTGTCTACATTCCATCTGAGTTTCTAGTTGTTTTAAGATGTTGGTGTCAACACCCACCAGACCAGACCTATGTTAAAACACCAGTCATGCCAAGGAAGTATGCCTTGAAGAGGATTCACAAGTTGAAGGTCCAACCAAAGGTCCTGAAGCAGCTTACTGCAGAAGTGGATGCTGGGCCGCACCAGCCAGTGCCTACCATCCAAGTGCCTCCTAGTTGCGATTTTTTCTCGGATGATCTATATATTAGCTATGGAAAAACCATGTGAAAAACCGCTTGTTTAATAGGCAAACCATCTATAAATGGGGCATTTGTTTTCACTCATGTTCCATTTTTCAAACTGTGAGAAATGACCAGAGAGTCGTCCCCTCAGGAGATCTACTTGATGTTGGATCACCCGTGCCTTGGAAAGGGGGAATTGGGAACTGCCAGGGATCCCAAAATGGCTGAACGGCTGAAAAGGTGGGAAAAAGGTGAGTGAATGATTTTCGAATTCTCCATTTATCATATTTTATCATACTTTATCATACTTTATCTATAGATATCTATAGATACTTAGGGTGAAATTATGTGAAATTCAATATTTCAATTATGATAGCTGATAGCCAGCAGCCAAGTGCACTAGATCGCAATGTATCATGGTACAATATGAGATTTGCCCATAAGCGACCATTGGAAGAAGACTTGTATGGTCACATATTTTGTCAATGCATAGCATGTGTATGTCCCAGTTGCTCCAGGGTCCATGTGGCACATGGGGCACAGGTTTGCCAAAACCAAGGTACTGGAACGGCCTGGGGCCTGGTTCCACTATCGAAGTCTTAGTAAGTGTCTTAGTACTTCCAAAGTCAAGTGATCAATTGACCCTCGTTCAGTACTTATGAAATAGTGGTTTCTACTAGAAAGTTATGAGGGTGTCACTATGATATGATCTGACCCATTCTGGGGGTACCAATCCACCAATTTTCAGTACTCAAACAAGCAGGCCGACATTTGTGACGTTCTTTTGTGCCATGGTCCTAGGCACATTGCTGCCCTTCGAGACGTATATGAGACACTTGTCCTTGATGTTTGGGTTGACTGGGTGGTTTGCTCAAGTCTGGATGGAGGAAAATCTCTCTATGTTTCTCTCCATGTACGTCTATATGTATATTGTTGTAAAGATATATTTAAATATGCTCTCCAGCCTAAAGAATATGTGTACAACGTGTTTCCGGAAAAGCTGCTAAGATGTAAGCCGCAAGCGTACATCTCGCGACAAGGGCCCTAATTACTTTCTTGACCGCATTTTTTTTTGGCGCTTGCATTTAAGCCATAAGAACTAAGTCAAGGGTACCTCTGGGAAGGGGCCTGGGTACTTGAGAATTGATGGCACCTGGTTAAGTTGTTTCAGCTTTTGGGGATGGGTTGCTTCCCGTCGAGGAAGGACAGATAGATTTTATTGGCTGGGTGGTTTCAAATATGTTTCATGATTCCATAGATATGTTCCATCCCTACCAATAGGATGATGCTCAAACAATGGATCCGTGAATGTTCATGCTGGAGAGTGCCTTCCCCAGCTGGCTGAGTTTGTTTCGTGAAGGGACCATCCCCGACATTCGACCGCAGGACCGAGTCCGAGATTGCCTTGCTCACAGAATGCTGCGAAGGCGGGGCAGTCATCGCCTCCAGGTCGGCCAAAAGCCATGCCATAACTTCAGCCGCGCAAAACCGGCCCAAACTCATCCATGGTTCAAAACTGTGGCTGTAGCATTCTATACAAACAAATTGGGTACTTAAGTATTCAAAACTGTTGATTCCTGATCCATTTTCCCTTTACTTCAGCTTTTACTCGGACAAGCCCAGGGGGTGAGCTCTATTCCCGTCCGCTTGGCTGCAGAAATTGGAGGGTGAAAACCCATGGATGTCCGAAAAAGAAATTGGAACCCCACCCATTGTTATGTGTTAGAGTTATGGTAGCCCAATCCTCAGTTGTTTGTTGACCTCCTGTGTTGATTTGATTTCGTTGGGTTTCCCAACGTTCCATGCACAATGCACTTATATTATCTTATATTTGGATAGTAAAGGACTTGGCTTGCATGTTTTCCCTTGGTGCCCAACCCACTGTAACCCAGGTGGTAAAATCCGCACTTTTTGTTTGAGCACCTGTAGTATTTGTCTTGCTGCCCCCCAGATTATATGAAAACATAAAACCATTCAGTAATAGCAAAAACCGCCCCTAAAGAAAGACACACTAACAACAAACGTCAACAAACGATTTCCTGGATCTCTTGCTAAACATGAGTATATGATATGTGTTTTTGTTTGTTTTAATAATGTTCATTTCCTTTTCTTGAAGTTTACTTCAAACCAAAGATAGGGTTGAGCCAACCAGGAGGGAACACAAGCAAGATGGGAACACCGGAAAAAAAAAACACTTTCTGTATCCTTCTGTCTAACGGTTCATGGTGTGCCGGTACTAGACTTTCCAGGAAAAAAAAACAACAACCAACAACCCTGCTCTCCTAATTTCGGTTTCTGACATGGTGTCTTTACATACCGTTTTTTTTTCCGCGTATACCACCATTACTCTCCCACTTTTTATGGGTTAGTAGTTAGATCTCCACGTTTGGTTGCTTCACCTCAATATTTCCTTAAACATCCTCAAGCCAGTGCATTGACCCTTGGAAAATGAAGCAGTGAAACGATGTGTATTTGGCAACTGTCACATAAGTCACCCACGCTTGTCGCCCCAACACCTTGAAGCTGGAGGATCCCGAATTGCAACTGTCAAGTAATGGTTCATGTGGTAAACCCAATCATAAACCATCCCAAAATCACCTTTTCTATGGGTGGAATAAACATGAATAAACCATAATGGTAGCTTCATTGCACTGGCTTTCCCTCATTCGTCCGTTGATAAAAAAATGGAATCACCCGCGAACTGGGAACTCTGCTCCCCCAGGACTCTCGGCCTCGGGTACGTACGCCGAAAGCGATGCGGCCGAAGCCACCCAGCAGATGCTGCTGGCGGTGGGATATTTGCATGCGCATCATGCGACCTGGCGGAGTTTGGGCTGCGGGAAGCGGGAAAAACCGAGGAAGACCTTGCAAAAAAGCCAGGGAAAAACTAGGGAAAACTGGTGGAAAACCGAGGAAAAGAGGAGCACGCTGGGGAGGTTTAGATATTTTTTATTGAAGATGTTGGAAGACTGACTACTTTCCTGTAAAAAATGGGCGGTCCTCAGGATCTATGTTAGTTGTGGGGGGTGGTACCTGAGGTAAAAAGAAACTATTGGAAATTGGAATCCTAGGTTTGGGGTCATGGGCCTGGAGTTCTGTAAGCCCATTCTCCAGAAAACCAGGGCTGCTGTGGCATCCTTATGGCACCAGCTGTGGACAGTGCCGTTGAAACATTCACTGAAAAATGGGATGGTTTGTTATTGCGGATCCCCCCTCGGTATATGGATCAGACCTGGGCAAAAATGATGAAACATCACTTGGCAATCGCCCCCTTGAATTTGCCAATACTCAGTTTATGTCAGAATCTGCTCTGTATTCACTATAATTAAACATCTATCAAACAATTTAGACATGTTTGCAGATTGCAGTGACTGGTGAAAAGATGTTATCACCAACAACTGGCGATCGTCGAATATATGATATAGCTAAGAACAGCTGGTAAATCCTTCATGATCATCATAGGTGGTTTTTGCAGCCATTCACCAGCCACAGTTTTCACAAACACGATTTTGGTCTGAAAAAATGCATCAGTTTCACACATGTTCACACATTTTCCCCATAAATTGTGGCGTTGTTTCATCCTTGCGGAAGATTTTTGCCGGGGGCCGTGACCGCTCGAGGTGGTCCATCGCGACCTGAAACTAGACCCTTGGCTGTGGATGGCCAAAATCGCGGAAGGATTCCTGGGAAGGTCTTGAAATATCATAGAAAATCATAGCTCTATGATGTTGATGGTAAAGATGTTCAATCCATCATCATTGAATGATTGGCTTTTCATGGCTTTTTCTCTATGCCATTTTGACCTGACTTCGCCGGAGCCAACTCATCGCGACGCCAAGGAAAACTTTCTCTACGAAAGCACTGAGCCATCTGCGACTCGACATGGGCCATGGGGGATCCAAAAAAATGGGGCTCCACAGAATCCCCATTGGGTTTTCTGAGTTCCTGGGGCACAGCCAAATCTGCGGGGGTTGGCACCTTTTATCCACAACTTGATGTGTTTTCACATCTGTTTTCACCGAGTCAATGCATACAAATCTCTCAGTGAAGAGATCATTGTGAATTTCAATCCGATGAAGATGACCACTTCATTGTTCCTCATCATCTACAGGTTAGATATTTGATATCCTTCCAAGAATCATGCGAAACATGCCTTTGAGGCAGTTTCTTTCCCACTTGGCAGAGCATCCCAGGAATCGTAAGTGAGTAGTAACCCTGGTGTAAGTTAAAACCCACTAAAAGATATCTGATTGGAACTGGGTTACTACAAGCCCACTTACTAACAAACACTCACCAGGTACTAAGTTGGATAATCCTCCAAGCAACATGGAGGCTTCTTTGAAGCTGATCGACTTTGGCTTTGCCAAGATTTGGGACCCCTCCACGCTGATGCCCCTGGGCTGAGGGGACAAGGGTGCACCGATGACAGTGGGTGGAAGTGTTCTCTTTCATTGATGTCTGCACATATATGGCCTTGTACCATTTTTTTGGAGGAGGTGTTCACAAACCAAAGGCATTTTTTTGACATATAGCTCGTGTTGATTGCTTTTCCCCCAAAAATCGGTCCTTTCAACAGCAAGAATCTTGAAAGCCTCCATAAAAAGAATGCAACAGACAATGAAGTGCTTGCGATTGTTGGTGGTGAAGTTTCGGCCCCATTAATCCACACATTTGATCGGATGGGTCAGCGACCTGGGGGGGCTCGGCTTGTGATTATATCTTGATATTTCTTCCACAATATCCCAAATCTGCTATGTTTTGTGGTCGTCTTATTCATGACTTATAGTCACTTATAGTAAGTCTCAAAAAGATACAAAGAGTCATCTCTCACGATTTTCCTCAGATTTTACATGTCTGTGCTTTTTGTGGACGGGGCTTGCCACACGCGCTGCTGAATTCCATCCTCAGGATGGCATCCTGTGGTAGCATCGCATACGTGAGCCCAGATGTTCTCAAGGGTGTCTTGGACTCCAGGTGGTCATCCCTGGAGGATCATCCCAGGTAGAAAGCAACTGGTTAGTAACCAAAGTTATAAGTCGATTATATATGGGATAAGCCAAAGAATGGGGTTTCACTGTACCTAAATGTACCTACCAAATAGGCTTATGAAATCTCATGAGCCACTCTCTTGTTGGGAGGATCGTCCCAAAAGCGCCAAAAGGTGCAGGTTCCTCATGGTCAGAGGATGGGGGTTCCAGCCCTTTTTCTGGGGAAATGATAGCTACGGTTGGGGAGTAGATGTGTCATTCCATCTCTATTTATCCAGTTTCCACCCTGGTGCTTGGGCTTAGGGCCTTTGGGAAGCAACCCCGTGGATCAGATCTGAGAATCTGATAAAGATATGAGGATAAGACATGACAAGACAATGATACATGTTTGCTGTATTTGTTTTTTTGCAGGGGGTGTGGGGTATCTTAAGGTTTGCCAGGTTGAGAGGTGGCAGGTGCTCAAGGACCCCGTGTCTTGCTGCAATGATATTGTGTCATAGAGATATCATGCTGATGGAAACACATATCATGTTGATGGAAACAATGGAACACATCAGATGTCATGGGATCATCAATTAAGCGCCCCCCTACAGCTACTTCCACCCTTAGCTCCTGTCATGGGGATTGATCAATTTCCCCACCATTTCACTAACCACAAAACAATACATTCTTAATAGGGGTTTATATTGCTGTAGCTTATATCCCATTGAGAACTACATGAACATCAACGACGACCACCTTTCTGGATATTTCTGGCCGTAAAAACCCAAAGATGATTCACAAGGGCTGACCTGGCGAGGTTGTCGCATTGTGTCCAATCTCTTAAATGGTTGGTTTGATGCCATCATTTTAGCTGGTTAAGTCCACCCAAATGGTGCCCTCCCGGATGTAAGTTGGCGTATAACCCCCTCTAACACTGATATATCATATATCATCTCTATAGTTATTGTTTCCCTTGGCGTGGGGCATGTTGTTCATAGATCAACTTACTGTAGCTACCTAGATGTTAAATTGTTAAAGCAATTCCATGTGAATATCCTATGATATCCCCCATAAAAAGGTAGGTTCCCCATGTTTGCTGCTTTAAATGATATGTCCCCCATGTCTTGTTGACCATTTGATTTTTTTCCCCCTTGGTTGACGACCTCGTGAGGTGAGGGTTACACCAACAAATGCGACTTGTGGAGCCTCGGTGTGATCGTTTTCATGCTCCTGGTGCCTCGGAGGAACTGTCTTGTGGCGCACCAGTTCTGAATTGCGAAGGTGGTGGAAAGTTGAGCAACTAAGGTAGCTATAGGATTTATGGTAGAGATATATCTATATAATTCTATAATATTCTATATATGTATATTCTTTAGTCAGTTGAGTTTCTATGAAGCAGCTGATAATTCATTGAGGAGCTGTTTGGTGATAGGTGAGGGCAACTTGCTCTATATTGGACCAGGAACCCCAACTCCAAGTAAAGCTTTGTAAAGATTTGTAAAGCATGATTTGGAATTTTGGGTCTCTGCACTCTGGTCTGAGTTCCCAACAAGAACCGGGGAAACTGTATGTATTGTACGCAGGAAAAAATGAGGAGCTTGAACCTGCAGCGATAAGTAAATCTCTGGGGAAATCCTTTTGCCATGAAAGATGGGTGCCATGAAGCAATGGTCAACTGGCGGGCGGTGACAGGGATTAGCGCCTCATGTCAGGGTCACTTAATGTGGGTTTGGACCTGTTTGGGTAAAACCACCAAAATTGGGTAAAACCACCATAAAATCCGATAGTTCATCATCATTTCCCCATTAAATTTGCCTTTTCACTTGGTGGTACATCTCATTTTCAAACCCATTGGGTAAGTATCCCAAAGAGTCCACCTTACCAATCCGACTGGATGGGATATGATTCTAAGCAGCTACAAGGTGGGTCTGCCACACTAAGTTGACGCGCATAACTTGGTGAATTCTACGCTCGATTAAGGGGATCCGGGATAGAACTATATAATATCATGTGATATTCTGTACATATAACGAACTAGTATAAAAAGCTAGTGTTCATGGGGTTGATCAACCAAGAAACACATAACTGGGGGAGGCCCACCTTGTAGAAATCCCCGGGCAACCCACCTTTGACTCGCAGGTTGGATATCCGCCTTTTCATGGATCTGAGAAGGACGGCCATGGACGGCCTTAAGTGTTGGTATATAAGGTCCGACTAAAGGGCCAACTATAAGCACCAGTGGGGATACTGCACATAGATAAGCATACACAATTATAGTTTAATGTATATAGTATAATTATGCAGAATACGGTTGTTGGCTCATCATTCATTCTCGATTTCCCCCAACTCGTCATGACTCCTCCAGATTTCGCAACGCTTCTCCATAGTTGGGCTGATGTTTGGTTCCGCAATTTTTAGGACCGACAGGTCCTGGACCTCGTTTTTTCACCTTAGTGGATCCAAGCTTCTGAATTGTTGAAACCCGTTCTCAGCAAGAGATGCACAAGTATATAAGTGATGCTTGATTCCGGGGAAAGCTATGAAGAAGACCAGTGGCCTCACTACATCAGGCTTGGGATTTGTAGCGATTTCCAACGTTTTCCCAGATTTCGTGACATCCACTATTTGAATCCTCATGTTTGTTGGTTCAATCCCCAAATTGATTTCTTAAATCAATTGCATGGCATTTTGTTGCCGAGGCCGTATCAAATTTTCCCAGAATTCTTGAAGGGACAATTTAATGGGATCATGAGCCCCTGGTTGACTCCGCAGGTTGGGTGGCTCAACCACCAGTAGCATGCTCTATGCTCCTATCTCTCCCAACCATGAAATCCCATAGCTATGGCAATCCGAAAATTGGCAGGACATGCGCTCAAACATCCTTTGCGCCAACGTCGATTGGAGCCATAAGAGTCGGTGGCGAAAGGCTGGGTGATGTTGGAGACTCGCTTTCGGGCTGGCTTCTTTGGGTTAAGTTGGTTGACTAATTGATGGTTTCCCCCTCTCAACAACCGAGAGGACCATTTAGTTGAACCTCATTTTTGGGAACTGTATACCTATAGTCGGATATCCCACTTAAAAGTTTGGTTCATATCCAAAAATTAAAGTGGGAAATGCGTCAAGATGATAACTGGCAATCACAGGTGCATTTAAGGAAAATGCTGGCTCGAGGATGCTGACATGCCCCTGACAATTTGGGTAAGTTACAGCGGAATACCAAACTTGTACCTTGTGGTAATTTAACCAAGCTATAGAACATGGCACCTTTATATACCTAAAATTATCCTAAATACAGTATTCATAAATTGTGATTTTCCATAGCTATTAAATTACAAGAAGGTAGCTTCTCCCGCAGTTTCAGGGCCTGTTTGGGATGAATATCTTTCCATCCTCAGACCACTCTTTCGTAGGAATCACTCCAAGACAATCAAAACATGCCCAACAATCTTGCCTAGTGGTCGGTTGGTCCCAGCCTTGATTGGAAACCGTTCTATGTTTTTCTCCTGTTCCATCCCTAACCATACCATTCATGGTGTAGTTGTCTTCATCTTGGTGATGCTTGGGGTAAACATGCCAGCGGCCCGGAGGTTTCCTCACAAGCTCGCCACCCTCCCCCTCATATTGAATACACCCCTAGACCAGACACCGCGGTATAGTTTTGGGTCTATTCTTTTTGGGGCCCATATGGGAAATATTTACTAGCACTTAGATCAATTATTCATAGATGATTTTGTTCTTCTTCTCCATGTCGACCTGGAACGGTGCTTCCCCCAGCGGCATGTCTCATGGAGGGATTCTGAACCCTATCATAGAAAATCACGGCCCCATGACAATTTCTGGGTGTTTTGGAAGATGATTTAGGTTTGTGACGGTGATTGGTGATTTTTTCTCACTCGGTAGACCAGCGGAAATGGGGAATCTATAGGGAATAGCCAGCTCCATCAAAGGTGGTACCACTAGTTGCGTTTTTTGGTTTAGGTTTCAGTCCATTGACTAAAGGTCGACATATCCTCTAATTACCGTAAACCAATCCGTTAGCCTCTTAGTTTCACCCCAAGTTATCCAAGTTTGCGAGTTCGTAGGTGGAGTATTTTTACATATTTTTTACAGTTCGAATATATTGGAGTTTCAGTTATAAGTCATGAGTTGGTCTAATCTCATCCCATTAACTAGGAATACATAGATATTAATTCCACTCCAGCGGACACCTTGAAAAATCTTCATTACATCCTTATGCAACCCTAAGGATTTTCTTTAGGATACTTACGGATACTTTTTTTTTCTTTGTTCATCCAGGTTTCCTTTGGAGTTTTTGTAGGAGTTTTATGGCTTTTTGTGGGATTTTTATGGTGTTTGCCCCTGGTCGGCCCAAAAGTAGAAATTTTACATGATTTTTATGGGTTTTGCAGGACTTTTATGGGTTTTTGTGGGATTGTTATGGTGTTTGCTTCTGGTTGGCCTGTGGGGTTTGTTCCTGGTTAGCCCAAAAAGTAGGATTTTTATATATAGGATGTTTGTAGGATTTTGCAAGGCTTTTCCAGATATTTACTGGGACATCTCAGGAATTCATAATCAAACTAAGGGGTTTTAATGGGAATAGTGTAGGATTGTTTTGGGAACCATCGAATTGGAAATGCCTCTAACAAGAATGGGCTCAAAGCCGGCCTATGAGATATATCTAGGATACTTCCATGTTATAACGGCGGGCGCCGTGGCCAAGATGTCCACACTTCTCCAACGCCCACGTGACTTGGCCAGGTGTCAGAGGATGCGGTGGACTTTGTGAAGTGCCTCGGAGGGAACTGGTGGGTGGTGATTTGATGGGATGATAAACAAGGCCATAATCAACAATAATAAACCAATCAGAAACCATTCCATTTGTATTGTGGGTGATTAAGACCTCACATTGATAGTGTTTCATAGGTATATCTATATAATATATTTATTTATCTATATTTACCTATACCATCATATGAATGTTCACCATTGGTAGACATATCCCTAATGTGGGTAGAAAAATGAAACAAACCACCCATGACTGGGAATGGTGAACATACCACCTATAAACATGGTGAGTCATTGGGGATGGTTTATGGCTTTGTTTTACCAACATTAGCATGGTTAGGCTATTGTTATAGATATATCTCGGAGTTGTTGAAGTTGATTTCTATTTTCCCAATGGGAAATCCACCATTTGTGGGAGCCGTTGGGGAATTGTTTTTGCTTTCTTGGAGTCCCTTATGCAAATCCAAATATTCAGTGTTCAATGTTCACATATAGTTTGTTCTATAGGTCTATAACTAATTTTCACTCAACTTGTACCACATATACCTATCAATGGCCATTTCAGGAACCTAAATTGGAGGTATCTACCATATATAAGGCTTAGGTAGGGGCTGCGTAAGGGAATATCCCCCACATATGGTATTATATGTACAGTGCCTCCATTTTAGGATCCTGACATGGCCATTGAACCTACTTCTTGAGGATTTCAATTTTAAGTATTAACACATTATTTGATTTGTAATTGAGTTATCATCAGGATTCAGGATTCATTAGGCACCGATTGACCTTGCTTCTGGGGGCACTATCATGCATACTGTAGTCATCAAACGTGCTTAATTCACCTTTTAGGTGGCTTTATATGCCGCAAAAAAGCACGGGGTGGTTCTGTCTCTATTACCGCTTTACATGGACATAGATGGTGGCCGACATTTAAGGAACCATCAAATTCTGTTGAATATGATCAAGACCAACGGGTGAATGGTTGGGGATGTTTTGTCAACACCATTGTGCAGCTGAAAATGACATAAAATGATCATCTGGCGGGAAAATTGTCCTGTTATTCATGAATTACCCGAGTTTCCTGGAGATCTTCAACCGTTACCCACGGCCGCGGCCACATAATTTGTGGAAGGTTATATGTCCATGCCACCGATGGGGGCTGAAGTACTGGTCTGTTACAACCCTCCAGGTAGACAATTTTTGATGGAGAAGTTCCGTGAATCATTGCTGGCTTGGATCATTTAGATTTTCAACTACTGGAAGTTCTAGCAAGTCCCACAAGTTCCTTTTTTTTTTCCAACCAGCAACTGTTCATGCCTTTTGTCGCAGGTGTCTTTTGGTGAGGGATCCGCTTCAACGAATGGACGTAGGCGGGCGTTACACGCATCGGTCGGATCTCGGGCCTTGGGTAAAGCCATGATCTCACCACGTTTTGGATGGGCTTGTGCCATCTACTTGTAGTGCCTTTTCGAGCCTTCATCTATTCAGGCCATAGATTCCGTGCCAGATCAATTGCACGGCACAGACACTGTGAGGTACTTGCTGGCCTTCGAAAACAAAATGGTAAAGATCATATGGCAGTTTAAAGTCCTGACATGTCCTCAACAGCTTTCTTCAAGCACATCATTTTGAACATGGATCAAAATGAGGGGGTGTATTCCAGTGCCATTCTTGTTGACCGGAGGGTGTTCCTGTGGAGGTACTTCAATTCTGGCGAGGTCTGTGAGAGAGCAGTCTAAATAGTCCAAGAGTCTAAGGCATGCTATGGCGAACACCTAAAATGATAGCTGGAATTTGAGCGTATGCAATTGTTCAACAGGTTCTGGATCGAGGCGTCAGGTCATTTCTGCATGTTTATGCTCATTTCAAGGACACATCCACCGAAAAAGCTTTGCCCTGGGTCATGCCTGCTCTTGTTTGACATCTACCCCCTAGGTTTCCTAGGAGAGAGGCATGCGTGCGACGACTCAACATCACCACGTTTCTTCTAACGAAAATCATTTGCACAATCTAATTTGACTTAGAAATTAGAGAATTTGACTCAACATCATGACTTCGTCTTCAAGAAAATTCAGAGAACCATTTGCAGAATTTGACGAGAAGGCGATGGAGATTTGCAGAATTTGACGCAATTGGAGTAGATTCTTCCTACATGGACCCACCCATGACCATGCTATTCCTCTGCGAATCTGCCTGCCACACTTTGATCTTCATGAACGATGATTCACATTTAAGACCTAAACAGTCAAACACAAAGATCAGCTCTTGTTTACATGAACATTTGTATATGTGATTAACCATAATTTGTTATTGCAATTATTATCTATAATTATTATTGTTAATGTTGGTAAACCATCCCCCAAATCACCATAAATGGTTGGTATGTTCACCATTCCCAGTCATGGCTGGTTTATGTTGCAACTTCGCAGGGAGATGACACCCACGCCACTCTCCCGCAGGCGAAGCCTTGTCCCATCGCTGGATCAAAGCTCGACGCCTGATGCGTTAAAACATGTTAAAACCGCTTGGGGCGGAAAAAACACATCGGGACAAACAAGAACCTGTGGGATATCATGGGGATATCAGAACAATGGGGATAATACAGTTATAATCATATATAATCATAATGGTAATCATATAAGTACCTGGATTTGCAGCTTGTCGATGATTTTTGGGCTGATTTTCCCATAGGGAAATCCACTAGACATTCGGAATTGATTCAGGGAAAACTACAGGAGGAACATATTGATCTGAAATGTTCTGCAGTTAATTTTGATCATGACCTCGCGTCGTGACGTCGAATGATGGGAATTGGATTCGGGGAATCGTCCCCAAATGGCCGCAAGTTTCAGCTATTTCTAGGCTAGTGAATTAATATAGTTCAGCCAGCTCAATGTTGATGTTCTAGCAGGAAACAGTTCCGAAATCGCTTGATGATCCAACTAAAACTGGGGGAGTTCTACCCCCCCAGTTTTAGAGGAACTTATGTCTTGGTTCTTCCACAGTTATTCCATAGCTATCCTGGCTATCCCCATTAAAAACCCGACCCCAACAATCCCCTGAGGACACGCGGCTGGTAGACCTGTTTTGGACAAGGCCATTGTTGGGGTGAGCCCGTCCGGTGATTTGTTCCAGAAAATGGTGTTGAAATATGTTTTCATGGGAAAATCCTCTATAGATGCAGGATTCTAGCTGGGAAAATCCGAAATAAGTAAATAATTGGGAATAGAATAATAGATCTATATATTGTGTATGCTCTGGCCATTTGCTTTTTAGTTTGCGACATGCAAAAATTACCAGCTTTCATAGACAATTCATTCGAAAAAGATGGCATGGCTTCAGATGGCTTCCATAGCTATGTGCCAAATTACCATATCGTATCCCTTTCGTATACGATTTATCCCCAAATTCACAAGGCCATCTTTGAAATGGGGTATCTGGTGTTAAATCATGTCAAATTCCAAGGTTTTTTCAGTGAAATTGCGGCATCCCCCAATGCACGTTAATTATTTAAGATAATGTGAGATCCATTGTTCTTGGGTTTGATCATGCCCTGTTCCAATGTTCGGACGTGAAATCATCTCAAAATCACAACCTTTAAGATCACTGAAAGATCTTTCATATTTTCAGTGAGCATCACCTAATCACTGTGAAAATCAAATATTTTCCCATTTTTGCCTGGTTTTTTTCTTGATTTTCCCCGCTTCCCCAGTGGCTTATTCCGGGCCCCAACCAGGATTCCCTTCGCTCCCTGCGGCACTACGCGGACACCTCGCGGGCGCGCCGCGCGGTGTTGCAGCTGCTGGCGCAAGAGCTGGCGCCCGAAGAGACCAAAGAGCTTCGGGCGCCTCGGAACCGCAAAAGATGAAGTTGTGGCAAACCCAATGCCATCATAGAGGAATTATATATAATAAAACGCATATAAACAGTGTCAGATATATCAGGACATAATTGATAAAAAAAATAAAACAGTTTACCATTGGTTGATGTAGTCATATAGTGATATGGTTACCAATGGTTAATATCACTAATGGTTTTCAGCAAAGTGATTCATGAAAACACACTCTAGTTTTTACTTCCATAAAACACTCGGCCGCAAGACACTCAGCGTTTCCATAGCTTTCTCAGCTGTAGAAACACTCGGCATTTCGTGGCCTTTCCATATATAATCCTCTTAGTCCCTCTCTGCAAGTGGCTGTTCTTCTTTGGGTCTTGGGACTTTCAAGGTAAATCATCCACAAATGGCCATGTTCCATAGCTAACTGGCAAGCACCCCGTGATTTTCTATCCCACTATCCAACCACCATGGTGCCCCCCAGGACACGTTCTTGGCGTTGGACTCCACCGGCGAAGGCACCATCAGTTTGTCGGTGCCTTGGCTGCGATGTCTGAAAGGTGAACCTCCAGTGAAATGTTTGTTGGTATGCAAGCCCCATGATAGGTAGATCAGATAGATAAGATAAGATATACTATAACTTTCTAAGATTGGCCATGATTGAAGTTTTCTTTGGACATGTGGAGATAGTAGCCAGCCGAATACAAGGACTTTACAAAATCATCAGAGTGGGCTGGGAGTCTCAACACATGTTTCCTCCTATTCTTCTTCACCCATCCCTTCAAACCAACCTTCAACCACCTACCAACTCCCAGCAAGTGACCGGTAATCTATTGACAAAAAACTAGGGATATTTCACGACTTAGTTGCCTTTTATTGCCTTCCTCACCTAAGGTATATAGATCCATTTAATGTTTTTTTGAAGTTGGTCTATTTACCAGTCGCCAACTTCCAAGTGCCATATCCCATCCCCTCAAGCACCCCAGGAGCTGAAGCGCGCCATCCGCGGCGAAGAGGCCGAGGCCGAAGCAGGCGAAACGGGCGGCACCGCGCCCTCGGGGGCCTCCACGCCCAAGTCGCCGCGCACGCCGGCGGCGCGCTTGCGACGGGCCAAGTCCGTACCTCGGCGTCCGGTGGCGTCCCTGGGGGCGTCCCGGGAGACGTCGCCATGGCCTTTTTGTTGGGGCAGGTCAGGCAGATAAAATGAGGAAGTACTTTCAAAAATGGAGGTTAATGATATAATATGACACGCACACACACACATGTTATAACTATATGTATATAATCCAAGATTTTGTAGGTGATAAACCACTTAATAACCACTTAGCCTCTGGGAATCAACCATGGCTTGCTGGAAAATCCTCAGGTATATGATTTTCCCAGTTAGAAACCCCCATTTGTATATGGGGAATGTTATAGGGCATTTCCACTTGCCACCTTTGATTACGGGAGGGTTACCGGAGGGTATAGAGGCAAATGACAATCCAAAATAAAAGGGAATAAACCAAATAAAAAGCAGCCTGCAGTGGATTCTTCTCACTTTTTCTTGTGGCTTTTGCTTGCATACCGAGGGCCTATTTTGGTTTTCCAGCTGGAATATTTTCTTAGATGTTTTAATCGTCAGCTGTTTTGCACAGGAATGTGTGTAAGTTGGGATGTTCTGCCACTTGTGTCAGAACTGTTGGAATATTCAATCTATCCTGGTCGTGGCTCCAATCAATTATAGGAAAACAATAGCAACTTTTGGAAGTTTTTTGTGAGTGGTCCTCTCAAAAGTATCTGAGGTGGCCAAGGAACAAGTCATATAAATCACTATGAATCCATATCAAACCTAATTGCCATCTATGGTTGGTTAAATTTTCTTCGTTTCATGGTTTATTCCTTCCCTTGGATAATCAACGGTCACTGAAAACCCATGGTTTAGTATTGGACTTTTTTTAAAAAAAAATTGAAGGCCAATTCGGGCCCATGGATAGCTAACTTGACTTATCACTTGCTTAGCTAGGGTTTCTGGGATATAAACTGTTCGTGGGGTTTGTAAACCAACTTATAACTAGCCAACTTTTAAGTGGTGTGCCCACCTTGTATTTGACAAGACATCAGATGTCACTCGAAGCAAGGAAGTGATCGGCAGTCTCTTCGAAGTTCTGGACGCGAATGGAGATGTCACGCGACCACCGGAAAATCTGGAGCCGGGTAGGTGGTTCACCTCAGTTACCCTCTGGTAATCAAATAGGGCGTTGGAAAATCAACCATTTCTGTATGGTTTTCCCATTTCAATGCCCATGTCGTTCGGGAATTTCCCAGCTAGCCATGTTTGATTACCGGAGGGTAGTTTTATTAGGGACAAATTGTGATTGAACTCGAAAAACATGGGGCTTACCCTTCGGCCTTCGGCAATCAGTTGAATCCCTCCAATTAGAGGTCTTTAATGGGGTAACTGGGAACCCTTGGGATTTGGGGGAAATCATACGATTCTGGGCTACCCCAAAAGCACCAGAAGGCACGCCCCAGTTCGTGAGCTGCTGGTAAGCTGATCAAAGTAACGAGGTGACAACTGTTGGGTAATGTTGGATTACTGGTGATGAAGAGACCAGTCTACAGTTAGGTTGGCTTATAAACAAACTTACATGAACTTACTAGCGGGCGGTACATGGTGGGTGAACGTGAATAGGGGGGCTTCTTTAGCTGGTGGACGCCGAAATCCAACTTCGATCATTTTAATGGGGAAACCAATGATTGTAATGGGGTGTCCCAATTCTAAGACACACCCAGATTATAAATGGGAATGCAGCTGAATTTGTACATATCCAGCTGACCAACTGTTCTTGATACCGAGAAGGGCATCGAAGATTGGCTGTGAGTTGAGTTCTTAAAGCTTGACCGCGAAGTACTGCACACAATATATCACAATATATCATCCTTAGTGTGCATCCATAAGGTGGGTCTGTGGGCTCACTTGCCACATAAGTTGGAGTCACGTCGCCGCCGAGGAACAGGTGTATTACTCCGATTTTTTGGCTGCAACCTTGGACGTGAGGAAGCAGATCCGAAAGGCGACAGGGACCCCCAACCGCCAAGCTGTTGGAAGCTGGATGGGGGGAACGTTGCGGACGTGCAGACTGCTGATCCATTTTGACTCAACCGGGCATTTACCTTCTGGTTATTTAACATAGCCATGGAAGCCATCATGGCCCATGTATTGATGCTTTTTGATGATTTCCATCACAAAAATTGTGATTTTTCATAGCTACTGGTACGTCAAATTAACAGAGGGTAAATGAGAAAATCATTCACAAATGGGGAAATGTGCTAATTTCCATTGCCATGTTTGAATTGCAAGGATACAGACCAAAAAAAAATCGTTCATAATCCAATCTTTGAATGCCTAGGACTTCAAAGCTTCTGACCAGTCTCAGCCTAAAGTTTAGTGAACCCATTCAAGCTTGGCCAGCCTTGGTTCATCTTGGTTCCAGGGGTTGGCGTGTCATTGATATGCAGACGTCAGAACATCAAGTGACCAACACAAGATATACCCTTTGGTAATCAAACGTGGCAACGGAAAATCCACCATTTATGGCAGATTTATTGAAGATTTTCCCAGTAAGACATCCATTTGTAAAGGATTTCCCATTGCCACGTTGAACTACAGCAGGGTATCAGCACAAAACAAATCCATGATGGCTTGGAAGTGGCTAAGCCCCGGCATGTTTTGGCACATCTCTTGGTGTAAAAAATTGTAAATTTCAGGTTCGGGAATTGTGATCGTTCCATTGATTTACTCAGATGTATGCCACATTTCAACATGTGACTTAACTCCAGTCTTTCAACATGTTCTTGTTTCAATATTTCCAACATTCATCCATTGGTGATGGAACAAACAACTGCTGGATGGTAGCCCCAGCATTCCATCCACCGCTGCCACCGTGTGTCAGGAGGCAGTGCTCTCGGCGTTTCACCGTCTTGACGCGGATGGCTCGGGGTCCATCAGCCCGGATGACCTGCGGAAAGTCATCGGCGCCTCGGAACGTGAGGGGTGCGGATGTGGCTCCAAGGGGGCCTGGGTTTGCTGTTTACCCTCCAGTAAACTAACATAGCCATGGAACGTCACCAAGTTAATAGGTAACTATAGGTAAATGATGGTAAATGATCTACAAATGGACAACTTTCATCGACTTTCCATATGGCTAGGTAGGTGAATTCAACTTCAAGGGCATGTCTTCATTTTCTGCCAGAAAACGGGTCGTTTGTAAACCAGATCAGATATATGAAATTCAAAGATGGCTTGCAGGGAAAACTATGTTGAATAGGATCAGTTTCAAATGGATCTAAATGGGGGACTTACGAGTGCCTCTGTGGGGAATTAAGGGTAAAGCGGTTTTGCCAGAAGAAATGGGCAGCTGTTTTATTTAGTAGCGGTACTCACAGAAGTGTAGTTCAGTGACGACGTGTTTTCTATTGTCAATTCCGAAAATTGCTGCAACTTTCTTTGCTGCAGTGCAGTGCATCTGCAATTAGCCATGTGTGATTTGATTAAACCGACCGAACCTTGCCGACCCCCAGAAATGGTGGTGGGTATGTAAGAGGAACATGAATATGGCCGCCCCAGAAAAATGCTTTTGAGATCTTTTGAGCATTTATATGGATTCATTCTTAGCTGCACCATTAAGACTTGCACAGCTTTGGAACTCTGATGAACATGGAATCTGAATGAATCTGATATCTGTGACGTATCACACACGCACCCAAACATGATATCACATGTATACAGATGAATCAACACCATAGGACAGCACCTCCCATGACCGATAGGGACTCAACCAACCCTTTGGTGAACCCCAACTACCCACCAAAAAATAAGGGCTTACTCACCAACAATCACTATAGTAAGGGATAGTAAGGGCAACTTTAACCATCTATGATTGGGGGGGGTCACCGAAACGGCGCACGGGTGGTTGAATGAACCCCCAGCTCAGCTGCGCCTAAGGTGAAACCTTTGAGGGAGCCCCTTGGACAATCGCCAGGCTCAGATTTCTTGGTAGATCTTGGTAGTATTTATGTAGTTGGGGCGACCTTGCTGCAACCTCACATTGTGGTTAACTAGTCAGGAGAATCATCCCCAGAATGCATCGTTTCTGGAACCCCAGGGATTTTGGACAAAATTTGCATCGTTTAGCAACTTCAAACGCTGCCGCTTTTGCCTCAGATCATGAGGTTCTTGTGTTCTTTGTGTCACCCATCGCGCGTAGTAGAGGTCACCCACCTCACCTACAGAATCATGTTGAGCAAATAGTAATATGTCCGTGCTAGTCATCGAAAGATCATTTAACTACGTTTTATTGATGTCTATCTGTATGGTTTTATTCTTTTGCTATCTTTTGCTTGTTTGTCAGTCATATGATTCATTAATATATGCATATACATATACATTAACGTACCAATAATACATGTAATTATATATATATATGGTATTTGCTAAGTGGCACAAATTATCAATATCTATCCTCCTATTCTTGTGAATCATATCTATCTATGTGTTAATTTGTTTATTTACAATTTGTTTGCAGCATTTTGTGTATAATGTAGGCAGTATAATAGTGGTTACTAAGTAACCAAGTATCAATATCTATCAATCTATTGTTGTTTATTAGGTCTATCTATTTTCTGCGTTTGCTTCATTACACAATTTTAACCACACAATATAAACATATCTACAAATTATATATGCATGTATATTGTGTATATAGTATATACATGTATATACTAAGTAACACATCTCCGAAGCAGAAAGGTGTCTCCACTTTCCCCCTGTCTCTCGGCCCCTTGACATCTCAATGGCATCCCTTGGTGGGTCCTGAGGTGAATGTAGAGCTGCTGGTGCGTGAAGCGGACGCAGCCTGCAAGGGCGAACTCACCTTCCAGGTCGGCAGCAAGACCTGTAGGAATTATAGGGATTTTTGATAGGATGTGTGTGTCATTGGATTAGTTGAAGGGAAAATCTACAGGAAACCATGCTTTTCCCCATCAAATATAGAGGTTTCCTGTAAAATTTCCCTTCAACCAATCCAGTGAGTGTGAGATTTCTATGAGAAGTCGATAAGGCCTTTAGTCGTGATATATGGTGATTTGGCTGGATTGATTGGGATTTAAATGGGCATTTGTTATGGGATTTTGTGGTGATTTTATTGGATTTACTGCGATTTATGTGGGATTTCATAGGGAGGACCTAGTGAAAGATCCGCTTATTGATTGGGATTGGTGTAGAGTCTAGGATCTTAAGGTAGTTGGATTCAATGGGATTTCATGGTACTGAATGGGGCGCCGCCGGGATTTGCTCGGTGATGTTTTTGGCCTATAACATAAGGCATATAGAGCAAACAATATATAACAACCATCATTGGAGTTTTTGGGGATTTCATGGTAAGATGAATTTGGAATTAGTTTGATTTCAATTTTGTTTGATGGGAATATATTAAGATACACCTGGAACCTCAAACAACTAGAAAAATAAATGATTGTTTTCCGAAGCAATCATTTGTATGTAGGGACTCTTCACCAGCATCAGGAAACCATCATTTGTTTCTGGTTGTTTGGTTCCATGTCAGTAGCTCGCAGTATGATAACAACCATCAGTGTATTCACTGATGATTTACTAGGAGTTGAATGGGTCTTTGGTTTCTCTTTACTGGTATTTTATCTGGATTCAACAGGACTTGTTGGGAATTACATTTGTAGTCACGAGGGGGCCTGAATAGTCCACCGTTGGTCGATTTTTGTGAAAGGGGTCATGGTTTTGGAAGGTTGCTTGGGTGCCATTTGAGAAACATGCATATAGGAATTGCATGGAATTCCTACATTTAGCCATTTAACACTGCAATATTGACTACTTCGTTTTTCTGATTGGGAATGTTTCTTGTCTTTGGGGTCTATGAACCCCCTCTCAGAGAGTCAGGGTGGCGTGCAAGCCAGCGAAGCAGGGGCTTTAAGGGATTCATTCATGGACAATTAGGAGCTTGTACGGCATGACCTGGATTTGTTGAAGATGAGGTTTTTTTTTCCCGATGGGAAATAAACTATTTCGGCAATCTATAGGGAATATTATATACTATATATAGTAATTTATTTGAGGTCCGTAAGTATGCAAATCCAAGATTATGTATTGGGCTTTGATGGCTTGAGAATTCTTGA
This sequence comes from Symbiodinium sp. clade C Y103, assembly GCA_003297045.1. Classification (NCBI taxonomy): domain Eukaryota; class Dinophyceae; order Suessiales; family Symbiodiniaceae; genus Cladocopium; species Cladocopium sp. clade C. The sequence goes on along the minus strand of BGPT01001758.1, from coordinate 55,065 downwards.
CGATGCTTGACACATTTTGGACTCATCCTTTGTTTCAGAACTTTGGTGAGTACCCTCCGGTGTCCTCAAACATCGCGATGGCAAGCTGGGAAATCCACAAAATGGATCTTCCAGCAAGCCACGTATATCCCATCCATCTCCCCTTAAAGAACCGTCGATCGGTTGAGGACTTCCTGGGTTTGCTGGATTCCACGGATGCATCTGTGCCTTGGCAGCAGAGATGTGGGGGATTGAGCTGGGATTGACCCAAAACAGTCATGGCTTTCCCGGAAACCCTTTGATACCCTTTGGTAATCCAATATAGTAGCTATGCAAAAAGGTATGTTTGTCTCAGTTTGATGTAGATTGTAGATGATTTACCTCTTAAAACATGCTGGTTTTCCATAGCCCTTTCTCAGATTCCCAGCGGTCAAATCAACAAAACATCCGCGCGCTGGATCCAGGTTTCACCCCAGGCACGGCAAAAGGCCGGAATCCAGGTGTCGTTGGGGGTCGGCCTGTGGGAATCCACGGTTGGGGATTTACTAGCAATGATTGGGATACCATGGTAGTCTAATGGTGAATCATGGGGTACCAAGATTTGGATTCATGTTCACTTTGTAATTAGCATCAGTCACGAACAACTTGGCGATGTTTAAAGAACATATACATCGGTGGTGCCCCCCAGTGATAAGTGGCTTTAGAACCCCCCTTAACTATATATAAATATATATTATTTTATGATATATATATATATATGAGATATGTATCATAAACCCTAGTTACTAGCGATCGGAGTTGTAAAAACAACTTAGCTAACTATGGGGCACCATCTTGGAGAGATTTAAATCGAAATGCCCCTGGGCCCTGATGGGATGGGATGGTTGTGCAGAATGCAGTATTATGTTTTTTTTTCTTAATATCAGAGATGGTCTCATCCCGAAAACTGGTATGATAATATCCACTAATTGACATGTTTCATTGACTGTAGGTACATGTATAAACTGGTCTGGTATTGACGCCAACTGCGTTTGGAAACCCATGGGGAAACCATGTCCGTTGGCGTCCCTCTCTGCATAATATGGCTGTAATTTTCTTTGTTTCGTGGTCTTGGGGCTGGCTTGCCTTTATCACGCTTTCGGGTTTAATCCCTGCCCCCACTAGCACTCCCTCCCAGAAACCATGCTTTGGAACTGGATTTGTTCAGGCTGCTGTATTTCGGGGCATCGGATTAGAACTCACTCTTTGCCGCTCCAGATTGACAGTGGTTGGTCCAACAAAGATACCCTCCGGTAATCCAAGGTGGCTTGCTGGAAAATCCATTATTTACAGATGATTTTCCCACCTATCAACCTCCATTTAGTTCGGGGATTTCCCAGCTTGCCGTGTTTGAGGACACGGGGGGATATAGATGATGTTCCCCTGCTTGTAGCCCAGGTATGTCCATGTTTCCCATGAGATACGGTGCGGCCAGGCATCCTTCTATCTACAGCCGAATGTGGTGCCGTAATGGCTAGACAAGTGTCCCTGCGAGTTGGCTATGTGGTTCCATCAAACTGTGCTAACCTGTCAGTAGATTTTGCATGTTTTTCCATTGCCATTAGGGACAACTCATCTCAGTTCATATTTTTTCTGGAAGCGATGGAAACACGCGAAGTTGCAGGGAGATTCCGTTTTCACACAAAATCGTGTGGATCTCAGATTTTCCCCTGAAAATCCCCGCTGCAACGTGTTATTCATAACTCCACTTCGGTGGCAGTTTAGCCACGGTAGGAAGACAGCAACCCCTGCTAACTGCTCTATACATTTTTTTTGGGCGTTGTTATATTTGGCAGTTGAATATTACAACTTCTTACAACTCCACTGATGCTTGGTGATAACTGAACTTGAAACAGAAGATTGGACAGAGGACGGGCCATTCACCGCCATTGGCTCTGCATGATTTCCGGAGGATGAACCCGTAGCACACATCGTGGTTTTGATCGCTGCAAGGCACCCCAGCAGCTCGACTTCTTTGGGGGTTGGACCTTCCAAGGGGAACAAAAAGATCCCCACGTCTCACTGGATGTCATGGTCCCGTTGGGCTGAAATCGATGGGACAATCAGGCCTTAGGGTACCTGAAACATGGCTAGACCATCCTAGATTCTTGAGTTTGAACATGACAATTCTTGGCTGGTGGTTCTGGATTGAGTGTGTTTGTGGGTCTTTGGCGCCATCTTTGTTGAAAGCCAGCCGATCTTCTGGTGATGAAAAACCCCGCACAAGAAGGGCTACGCGGCTGCACCGAATAGTATCGAATAGTGATGTGACTGAATAATTAGTTCAACGACAAAGATTGAATTTAGATGAATTTAGGCAATTGTTGGGGATCGAACAAACTACAATGGGTAGACTGTGGGAATATCATGGCTGACAAGAAGGACGCTCCAGTCAAGTTTGGCAATGATAAACGTAAACCAGGATAAAATACGATAGATGCGGAACATCCACCAGGAATCAATGAAAGTAGATCATTGTCCGAACAGAAACGCTGTGTTTTCCACATTTTTGTTTGTATGTTTACCCTGGGGCACCGGGGCACCTAAGCATCTCGTGCAACGGCCTCAACTGGACCAGACCTTCGCGGCCCCGCCGCCCGCGCGGGCGCGAATTGCACCGTGGTTCACCAGGCCAGTGGGGCCCACAAGACGCCAGATGGTCCCAAGGCAGTCCCAAGAAAAAGGTTGGAAATCGGATTCTACCACTGGATCACTGGCATTTTTGTTGATTGAAGAACCCAGGGTAGTTACTAGTCTGGGTTTGACATAGGATTTTTACCGGTCTTGGAGTTCCAGCTGATAGTTGTATGCCAGCTGATCCTACAAAACCTCCCGTCATGGACACCTACTCTTGTCACCCCAAAGCTATCCTCCCAAACTCATCACTTTCCCTGGCGCGGGCCACCACCAAATTCGTCCGCGGTCGACGGCCGCCCGCCGTTGGACCAGCTCAATCTGGACGCAACCCGCATGCCGTAGGTTCAATGGAGAAAAACGGGTGTCCCATGTGAGCCGAGGTCACTTTTGGCCCCCACCATAGAGGATGGGTCGGGAGAATCATCATCCCAGGATCAATGCTGATTTCCAGCTGGTGATTGCAAAATTTGCCCAAGAAAATATGTAAATAATTGCATGATATAATGATATACTGTATTTTATATATATATATATGATATGATATGTGTCTATTATTTATATGAATATGATATAATATGATCATATGCAAATAGCATCAGTAGCTGTCGACACTACTTGGGATGATGACGCCAGTTGCAAGATGATTTTGTCCGCCACCCGCTTACCAGGCCCTTACCAATGACGATTTTGTGGTTCGGATGTGAGTTTTTTCCCCACCTCTCAGACCATGCATATCATGCATTTCCATTTGGAGCTTCCAATTTCGACTACATTTCTAGGCGGGTCAGCTTGAGAAAACCATGGTAACCCCATCTATTCCATTCAACACCTGTGAATTTCAATGGGAAAATCAAGTAACCCAGGTAGTACCTGGACATGGCCCATCAGGTGGTGGAGGACTTTGGAAGAGCATGTGGAAAAAGAAGCCCCAAGAGAACCAGAGCGACGCCTCGAAAGCGAAGGGTTCACAGGAGCGGCGGCGGAGCCGCGATGTTGTTTTAAGCCTCTTAGAACCTGTAAATCATTGATAGTGTGGTTAGTTAGCGTAGGTAGTTATAGCCTGAATTTGTTTAAGGTGATTTGATTTTCCCAATGGGAAATTCAGTATTTCGGGAATCTATGGGGAATATCTTCTATTTTTCGGAGCCCCTGAAGCAAATCCAACGTTTTTTTCGAGCAGCTGGAAGATCGTGGGATGAAGATGGGCCTTGTTTGGGCTGCTGGAAGATTCAGCAGATGAATGCATTGAAATTGAATTCCCATTTGCGAAGTTCGATGAAACAAATTTGTTGGTATTTAATATAGTGTAATATGGTGTATATGTTTTTCCCCCCTCAGCATGAACATATATATATATGCTATGTATGAAAGCAGTTGGTTTCGACTTTGTGACTTGTGATCCTTCAGGTTTCCCAGAAAATGGTGAACCCTGAAGTCTGAAGAATTTCTTTGCCAGAATCTTCTCCACTGGTGACATTCTAAACTATTCCCATGATGTTTCCCATTGAACCAACAAGTTTCAAACTGTTTAAAGGTAAAGTTGGATTCAAGCATGAATTTTTGCTCACTGTGCTCATTGAAATAGAGCTATGGTGGGTGTAAACCCATGGAAATTCGCCCAGGAGGCTACCATGGAGGAAGGTCGAAAGAAGGTGGGAGGCAAGGTCCTTGGAGTCCTTGGAAAACTCGACGAGAAAATGCTTTTGTATGGATGAACCATTTATGGTGGATGACATTAATACTGTTATGTTATGTATATATAACTAATGGATATTAGTCCAACCTAAATGCATAATATGAATATATATATATAATATGATAATTATCATTATTGGCTAACCTTGGCCCTCTATATTTCTCATTGGTTGATATGTGGGATGGAATGGCAGGACAACCTTCTATAGCAACCGGAAATCACCACAGGGAGACCACTATGCTTAGAGGGCCGCTGGAAAGATCTACGTTCAGGCTTAGTCAGAGCTAAATGATTTCTCGTACTGGGTTGTATTTTGTGGAGCATTTTGTTTCAGGGAGAATTTTGATGCCATAATCATACTGAGTTTGTTCTTGTTCTGTGTGTAGTACCTAGGGTTGGCAATGATGCAATGGAATGAGTCGGAATGAGGGATTTGATTAGGACGAGCGATCTTCCAGCAATTGGTTTGACAGGATGAAACCACCCGTGGACGGCCTTTTGCCTCTCATTTCTATTGCAGAAAACATGCTATATGTGCTTCTCTATTGCCTATTATCTGACAGTGAATTGTGAGGTGAACCTAAGCTTAGTCTATCAGAAGAGAAATGGTTCCAGCTCCACGTTGGTTCAGGAAATCCTGCACTATTTCGGAAACCTTGGCACTAGTGTGAGCCCAAAAGCATAAACGAAGAGAGCATGTTGAATGAGTTTGATACTGTAAAATTTCGGAACTACTTGGAGGATCATCCAGGATCATCCCACAAACTGAAACTGGTAACTGTTGGTGAAATCACCTCAACAAATCTTTAGTTCGGTGACTTTCACTCACCAAAGGTTACCACCTCCAAGTCTCAGATCTTCACACCTGGAATCTGCTCGCACAACTGAGGCCTGAGCAAAAACAAAGTGCCTACGACTTTCCCAGCCTCTCAGCGGGGGGGACGGGCAGGAATGGTGGAGTGGTGGCTTAACATGGGTTGCTGTTGAGCGGTAAATGGGGAAATGAGATATGTTTATTTAAAAAGAATGTATGTATATGTTATAGATACATATATGATCATAATATATGCATATTGATATTTAAATAATCCTGCAATATACATGTATGTGACATATCTGGCTAAACCATGTTTTGTTTTTTTTGGTTGGGGGTGATGATACATATAGCTGAAAATGTTCCACATGCAGAGCACCTCTCAGGGCTTCAGACCCTGGATATAGGTGTATGGATTTCCCATCGCGATGGCCATTTTTGGGAGTCACTTAGAGGACATCAAACGACAACTTCCAATTTTGACAATGGTTAAGCATTGTAATGCTAGCGGGTTTCCTACTTTTTGCTAGTAGAACTGGAACTGGTCATCATGGCATGCCCAGATATGCTGTCATCATCACGGAAAATCTTGCAGGGGTTGAGATCCACAACTACATTCTCAAAGCATTGATGGCCAGTTCTGTATCTGCCTTATCGGGCAAGAAACTTTGGGATATGGGCGCCTCCATCATTCCCCGAATTGGACAGGAAAACTTACCGGAAAGCCCTACGATTGCTCATAACAACCATGGTCTTTTGTAGATGCTTCCCTTTTTCCCAATTCATTGAATCAGTCTGAATGACACTTCATATCATGGTACCCGCTGAATCGACATGTTTGGAATATTTTTTTGGGGGTTCAATCTCCAAGCTACCATCCAGTAAACATACAAACAATTTTGGACATCTGTGGGTTTCCTGTTCGAAAATGATCTAAACATGGTGGCTTGGCATAGTTGCGTTAGTTTACTGGAGGCTAATTAATTGAATTGCCATTTCTAGATATTTCTAGCAGTTTTATGTTTTCTTGCATTTTCTTTCCCAATTTCTACACATGAAAATGCCCAATCTGTAGGCCTGGAGGATGTTCAGATCCGGTTGCTTGTTGCTTGGACCATCTTAGATCATCTCAAAACATCTCAAACCATCTAAAACTGTCTGAAATCACCATCTTTAAACTAGGTTAGACCACCTAGACCATCTTAAACCTAGTTCCCCAAGTCCACTAGCTCCCAACTGCTCAGGAGATGTTCCGCTTCAACGCCACCGTCATGGGCTACGGCAACAGCGAATGGATGGCTCATGTCCTGGATGTGTTTCCTGCGCTGGTGGTCCACGCTGCGGATCCCGCGCGTGACTTGGCGATCATCCAGCGGTGAGTGGATGGAGTGAAGGGAGCTAGGGGTATCTATATTACCTTGAAGGTATCTATATTATTCCAGATTCCAAATGAGATATTTCTGGGTTTGGCTTTTCAAACATTTATTTTCCGTAAATTGCTTGAGATGATGCATTAAGATGACGAGCATGCATTTTGGGATGGGCTAAAACCACCAAATGTCATAAGGGTAGGATCTTTCCACTAGTCCAAGATTTATCCAAGTGATTTAGACTTACTAAGTGTGAATTTCCCTTTGGTAATTTAACATATAGCTTTGTAAAAGCACAATTTTTAAAATAGGTAAATCATCTACAATGGTGCAATTTTCAATGGCCATGCTAGAGTACCAGAGGGATTCAGAATTTGTCTGGGTAATTGATGATGGATCAGTTGCAGATTGATATATTGATGGAGTTATCATGATCATAAATCATAAATTAGATCTATCAACTTAATCAGTTAGTATGTGATCAACAATCACTTTAAAACCCACTTGTGTCCGGAGTATCACCACTTACGGAATTGTTTGGGTAATGTCAACGCCGGATTAACAAACCCTGGCTCTTGGTTGGGTGGGAAACCCCAGAATACTGATCAGCTACCACAAAAATTGGTAGCACTCCTAATTATGAGTAAACTGGTGGTTTCGTAATCATGGGTTAAGAACATGGATTAGATACCCTGCATGTGTCTAAAGGAACCTGTGGTTATGAATCATCTCCATGCATCATATGCCAATAGTTTGAAATAGCAAACTGCGCAACCAAGAGTTACCCAACGTTTTGGGATTAAAGCAACAATGTGAGATATGGATTATATAGTCCAAAAACGTTGTATACGCAAGAAGTACAAGCTTTCTAGGAACAGCATGACGGAGACAGAGAACTGATACCGGGAGGCTATAGTTAGTCATAAACACAAAGAATCGATGTAGCAATATAGCAATCCCATAATCCACAAACAGATAGAAAAGTCAATTCCGAATCCTAAAACAGTTATGCAGAGTTCTTATGCATCACTGTTCTATCTTTTTGGGGACTCATTATGGCTTACTGGTACTCCCGGGACGAAGCGTCAGGTGTCATGGAAGAAGCAGATGTGCTGTCCATTGTCCTCGGCAGAGCTGCTGGGACCTGTGTAGTGTTTTGATGATTGATATTGTTCCCCCAAAAAAAGAGTTCTATTTTTTTGGAATGCTGTTTCAATATAACAATAATTTCAATGCACTTCCTGTTTTATTTATATATATATATATAATTATATATATATATATTATATATATATATATTAATATTGTTCCGTATTGTTCCAATGAAGTATTGATATTGAGTTCAATTGATTGGAAGAGTACGTATTTGCTGTTAGTGATTTACAATACACGCTCAGGCTGAACAGCAACTGTTTGCGCAATCAATGAAGATCTCTATAGTCATGAACCTGTTATTCACAGTACGAAGCATCATTTTGATTGACAATAATTATGTATGGGGGCCATGGAGGCTTCGCAGCTGGAAACACGCATCAAAAATGGGAGAAGACATCCGATCCATGGAGTTGCCACGAGGGGGTGGATTCAAGTTGAGGGAACCACAACGCTGGGTCCAGGATAGTATCTTTCACCTGATTACTAGATTACCTGAAGATCATGATTTCCAACACATGTTCTCACGGAGTCACGTTTGACTTGGCCCAGACATCACCAGAGTCACCCAACGTGAGGCGGAAACCAAGATCGAATTCATGGAATTTAAGGCTGTGATGTTGGCACCTGGGCTGCGATTCGCGAAGCACAAAACTTTTTTTAGGTGCCAGGGGTGTTTCATGGGGAAACCCAGCAGATGGCTGTAGGTAGGTTAGTAGATGTTACCCTCTGGTAATTAGCTATTGAAAATGGCCATTGATAGTGGATTTTCCCATCAAAAATAGTGATTTTCCATAGCTATGTTAGTTTACCAGAGGGTAAATTATACCATACATATCTCATTGACAATCCCATTGATATCCCATACATCTCCCATACATCTCCCATGGAAAAAAGCAAAGGCAGCAGTTCAACCTGCTTGTTGCTTTCAAATTGATGTTTTGGCGCCTCGGGATGATGATCCAACTTCACCGGGCCATATTTTTTCGGGATGGGTTGACCCCACCAAGCTGTGAAGCTGTTGTTAGGATATGGGATATGGACCCAGCACCCTGCCATGAAACAATTACCCTGTGGTTATTTAACCTAGCCATGGAAAATGGCTAACTTTGGATGATTTTCCCAGCTAGAAACCTGCATTTATAGGGGATTTTCCATGGCTATGTTAAATAACGAGAGGGTAGTATCTGACATATAAAGTCCATGTAAGGCATGTACAAAAGAACACATGGCCTCACACATATGTGCCATGGTGAAAATGCCGGTACATGGTCTATGGTCAACCATGCCTTATTGGGAATCCTTACAATGATGCAATGGGTATATAAATCACCATCAATGGATTGACGACCTTCCCCCAATCTGGGTACACACTCCATCTTTTGACCTACATATGGCACATAATATCTCCACCCGGGCTATCTTCGAAAGGATACCACCTGCAATTTCCAGTGGGACAATCATCCAACGGAGTAGACCGTTGCATTCTCAATCTTTGATACCCTTTTGTTCTGCTGGGAAATGCTGGGAATGGAGCACTGCACTTGGAGGATTAGCAGAGAAAAGGAACTCTGTACCTTCTGGCAATGACTAAAATGCTCATTTAGTTGGTGATTTACGCATATCTACCTAGTAGCAGTGGCGATGTTCACTAGATGTGTCAAATTACCAGATGGTATGTCCAATTTATGGTATGGGTATGACATTCCCAGAGAATAGGCCTTGTGGGTTTTTCTTTGTTCAACCCACTGCCGCCACAGAAAATTCAACCCATAGGAATACCTTCAAAAAGTATATATAGAGATTACAAATCCCACTAAGATAGCTAACTTCCATTTCTATTTTTCCTGCAGTTACTATATGTCAAGTATATCTACCATCATGACTCATCACGACTCTTAAATGTTGGATATTGTTGGTTTACTTCCATTCTGAAAAGCATGACCTCTTCTGAGCCAAAAAAGTCAGTACTCTTTGGTAATTTTCTACAGGGGTTCCACCAGATATGTTTGATCAATATCTACATGAACCACAAGTGGTGGCATCCAACTATGTTCTTTTTACATTGTGTTTGTGGTATCCCCGTGTGTACTCGCACATACATGCACACTCACACACAGACACACATATGTATATACTGTGTATATATATATATATACTATGAATATGAGTATGTATATAACTATAATAAGTAAATTTGCACATATATATGTGCATGAGCATGCCTATGTCTATCAGGGTATGGTATGTTTGTATTTGTGAATGTCATTTGCACACCCTAAGGCGTCTCTGAGATCTTTGTTGCCCAAGACTTGGAATTCAGAGCCCTGGCGTTTTCTGTCGTTTTTTTGGATGCGGGCTTGGGATCGCAGTTGGGGTGATGTTTCTTGGGTATAACCATGATATAGCATGATATTGACTCGTACTATCAGTTTGGATATGGCCAAATCATGTGTCCATTTATGCCCAGTAGAACTGCACTTCCAAGTGGGTAGTTGACGCAAGGACGGGTACCACTTCAATGATGAGTGATGGCACCAAGACACTCTGGGCATTTGGAGCTGTAGAAACGGCCGAACACGACCACAACATTGAACTGACGGAGAAGTCTGTTTCACCTCCATTTTTCATAGGAGTTCATAGGACAAAAATATGATCCAGAACATGGTCGCAATTACAAGTAACGGATTAGAATAGCAGAACATTCACCCGAAGCTGGAAATTCCACCCCCACATTTTCGATGTGTGATTTCAAGCGTTTCTTGTTGATGTTTATCCCCCAAAATGTGATGGCGACCCAATTTGCCCTTAATTTTTTTCGGTGAGACACTAGCCACCTGGTGGCTGAGGTGGTTGGACATGCTTAAAGACTTTAAGATCAATTCCCCCGGAAATGTCAAAGAATTCAAACTATCAATGGAAAGCATTAGAAACTCCTGTCTACCCTGGTGGAGCGGTTGTTTTTTGGTTTTTCATTCGCCTTTAGCTTGGCATGGATGATCTCTTGCCAGTTTTCCCTTCATATGGTACACCCAATAATAAAGCATCCCCAGGTCACCACTATTTTTATGGCTGCTGTAAACATCTGTAAACCAAAACAATTCCCAAATGGGAGGTTTATGGAATTGGGTTCCCTTACAACATATAGGTTTTCCAACCTGCCAGAATTGACTGGTACATCCCCCCAACAACCATTGGTGGCAAGGAGTGTGAAGTCGCATGGACCTGGTTGTGGGACAGCATTCAACGTATGCTGATGCTCAGCCGGGGTCATCTTGGGGGGTGGGATGGGCATGTGAAACTGGGGATGAGTCAAGACTTGTGTTCGGTGTTAGGTAGATATTTACTATATGATTTGCTGGTTTGCTGGGGTTTAATGTTGAACATCAGTATGGATATGATAAATGTATATACATTGTATTTATACACAATATGGATCAATATGGTATAATGATGGCCGATGATTCATGGAATGTTTCCTTGGTTGATGGTCATAAATCGTGAAACCTGGGGAGATTGACCATCCGAACATAGGAGGGCAGAGCTCTTGAAATTATGGTTGGGACAAAGGGATGATACCTGGATTTACTGAGACGATGAATTTCCAATCTGCCATTGGTTGAAACAAGATGTACTGGTAGTATATTTATGTATATGGTGTATTTTATATCTATAGATATAAATACACCATATATATATATATGATATAGGAATTCATTAATGACCCCCTGAAGCAAATCCAAGGATAGGACTAGAGTTATACCACGATGGTGGGGATCGGACGGATATCCACAAAATGGGCAGCAAAAAACCCAAGCCGCTTCGTTGGCCTCTTTACCATCCCCCGGCCGCAACATGCGGTTGAAGAGGATCACCAGTTTTGGGGGGAAGGTAGGCGCATATAGGCTTCCAATCCACTATTTTAGTGGGGTCTATGACAGTTGGATGCAGTTTTAAAAAGTCTATGTCAGTTGGATGCGGGGCAAATCCAAGTATACTCACGATACGTTATAATCCATTATAGCGTCATAAAATGGTTGGTACATCAGATCAATAATTTATAATGCTATCTTAGTTTGGAGGTATCTAACTTGTCACGTTTCGGCGTACGCCATGACAGCCACGTTTCGCCACGCCCCGAGGAAGGCCAATTTAGGCAAGCCGCAAATCCAGCAGAAAGCACTGCGGAAGCTGCATCTTGGGCAGAAAATCGCTCAGACAGGGATTATACCCTCTGGTTATCTAACATTTGGCTACGTGGGGTATCTCAACCTAGCTATATGGGGTTATTACCATGGTTATACCGTGATTCTACCCATGGACATCCATAAAGATAATCCGAGCCCGATATTTTTTTCTTTTCTGTTTGTTTCTTGTTAGGTTTCACTATAGTATGTTATAACCTTATGCTATTCTCGTTGGTTCACCCCAATTGTTGTTGGTTCAACCCAAGTTGTTGCAATGGGATTCCAGTTCCACATATGGTATCACAGTATCACATTTATTTTTGCTGCACTTTCGGAGGCAGCGATGGAGAGCGGGGGAGAGAGCGAGAGAGAGAGAGAGAGAGAGAGAGAGAGAGAAAAAAAAAAGAGGGAAAAATAAATAGAGAGAGAGAGAAGAAAAAACAAAGAGATCATGGTAAAGGGTGCCAAGTTTGATACCCAAATTTTGCTTTCAGACCAACAGTTGTAAGTTGTACTAGCTCTTCGCTTCAAAAAGGCAAAAGGCGGATCCAGTACCTTGAGGATCACCCCACTTAGTCTATATAACTGGTTGGTGTTTGTGGGGCTTGTTAGGTTTGTTCATCCAGTCACAGAGGTATATTCATTGCATGCGTGATCAAGACTTTTTTCCGATTCCTACTCGGCTGCCTCTACTTCATCAATAAAACAAAAGCACACATGAAAAATACACAGTATGGAAGCTGCAAATTTGATTTGCACACCATGCTCCAGCCATCCCCTGGTCTCATACATCCCTGCATAGCTTTTGGAACACATCATGATACACAAAAAAGTAGGCCCTCGGGCGCTGAGAACAGATGAGGACCCATTCGTCATAAATTTGCGCCATGGAATCTCCGGCTTCTCTTTCTTTAAGAGGAAATTCACTACTTGGAGGATCATCCCAGGAAACGTAACTGGTGAGTAAGCCTGGTGTGAGTGAAAGTCCCCTAACTGAAGATGTCCAACTTACATCCACTGAAGCATGGCTGAGGTATTCCACCCTCACGGAGGATCAGCTCCTCTTGCTGCGAACGGGCATCTATACCACCTTTTTTGCGCAGCTCAGCCGAGACACACAGAGGGCTGAGATCTGCTCAGATCGGCTAAGATCGGATAAGATCTGGGGTTTCATCCTCCAGTCAGGTATTTCTGTTGCAGTTTCCCCAGGAAAGGCATAAATGGCGAGATGTTCATGTTATGGATATGGAAAAAACATGAAAAAGCCACCATGAATTGTAGATTCGTTCTCCCTGGAAGCGGCTGGCCCAATTCCATCTTAGCGAGCTTGAGGGTTGAACCTGGCGAGTGGAGACAAACACGGCCTCGCGACAGCCCACACCCGAATTTCTGTGGGAAAATGGTTGTGCCCTCTGGTTTTCGCAAACATGGCGCAGATTTCCCAGCTAGAAACAATTGCATTTTTAGGTGAATTCCATTTGCCATGTTTGAGCTACCGGCGCTGTTAACGGACCCGCAGGTTTTACTGTTTTTTGGCACGTCAGGTAGAAGTTGTGCACGTCAGGTAGAAGTTGTGCACGTCAGTTAGAAGTTGTGCCCGAATTTTTGGGGAACTGGGGGGGTGGGGGGGGGGAAGCACTTGCACGTTCATGCACGTTGATGCTGCGCTTACTTGCACGTTGATGCTACGCTCATGAGATCTTACTTGCCCGTTGATGCTACGCTCATGAGATCTTACTTGCACGTTGAAGCGCCACTTGAAGCGCTTTGTGCCATGTTCCTTGTCTACCAAAGACAAAGTGACCAGAAGAGAATCCCAACGAATTCAGACCTATGTGTGGTCTTTTCTNAATTGACCTCCAAGGTCAACAAACGCTGCCGATGAGAATGGAAAAAAGGGCGAAAAGCAAAGTGCAGGTTTGGTTTTTTGAAAATCACACATTGGACATTTTTTCAACCAGTGGAATTCAAAGATCCGTGAACATTTTCCTAGCGCAACGTGGGACGAAAACACCATTCATCGTTTTGGGCATAATAACAGAATCTTCACGGCGCCACAGTTTCTGACAAATACCCATGAAATGAAAATCATTAAAAACCACGGGGCCGCTATTGGCACCGGTACCATGTTTGATTGCCAGAAGTGAAGCTAATTGTTGCTAGCTGGATTGCAGCTTTCCATGGCTGAGACCTGCTGCCCCAGCTCAGGGGGATGTCTAGTTGAGGATAGTTCCATGATGTTCTCTTGGGACCCTCAGACCCGGCTTGAAAAAAAAATGACATTTCTGGAGATGTTTATGGCAACTGAAGTCCCAAGATGTCGTGGCATTTTGATCGCCACAAAATCATGCCTTCTCTAAATAGATGCTGTTGAAGCCATGGCAAAGGATCGCCATCTTGACAAATGACCAGATTCTCTGGAAACGAGATCTTCTCAAGATGGGCGTTTCAATTCCGGGATGATTAGCCACAGCTTTTTAGGGTTTAGTGGCGAGATATAAAGTGGCAAGCCGGCGTTCCGCCCAGGAAATGTGCGCAAGGGCAGGACTACTTCAAGCAGTCCTCCACGCGTTTGCATTTTATCGCAGATCGGGTGATCATGTTCACGCAGGAGGGAGAAAGGAAGTTGGACCTTGGATGGGTACTTCAATATATCCTCCGGTGACATCCATGGCTGGGAAATTCCTGAACCAAACGGAGCTTTTGATAATGGCAACAGGAGGTAGAAATGGATAATTTGCCAATGTCGTGTTTGATTACCGGAGGGTACTTCAATACTCTAGTCTTTCGCCGTCAGAATTGTATAGATGTGCGTTGCGCATATTGATTTGGTCAGTTACTATCTTACCCTGCTCAGTTGGGGGGTGATGGCCCCCACGCGACCAATGCTGTAAACACAACCAACAAAAATCCCCAGTGCCTTACCAGTACTGGCTTGGAACTCCGAAGATTCTCACGTGAACGTTTATGGTTTTGGTATGCTTGGGTTTACCCAGCAAGCAATCCGCATTCACTCAATTGCTTTGTCCGTGTGCAAGGACACCATGGACTTCCGTTGTTTCATATGTCTTGGGGCAAACCACCAACACCAGATTTGCACAGATTTTTTTGATGGTTTGACATGCCTTTGATTATTTTGTCAACCTGATGTGTTGGTCTGAAAATCAGATATCCCATGGTCTGTGATCATTTTATTTGTTCAGAGGGTATAAAAGAACCAATTCTCACACAGACCTCATGATGACAGGTCGTTAAGACCCCTGCCAGGAGATTTTCAAAGATCCAAAGGGCGTTATGACCGATCTTAGTGCCTTGGGAAGGACCCAGAAATCGGGGACTGGGTGGCTGCGTTTTCAACGCGCCATGGTTTTCGTGCGAGTTGGAATCGAATTTTCCGGAAGTTCGACATCTTGGAAAGCCAAGCAGGCTATCCTGTAGGAATAAGAAGAACAACTATGTAACTATGTCCTTTTAACAGATTCAAATCTTAGACTTGCTGTTTAGCAGTTTTTTTTTTCCTTTGGTAAATCCACCAGAAGTGGGTTATCCATGGGAGCCTTCCTCTGGATTCTTTGATGGTGTCAGCTCAAATCCAGTCAAGATGTTCCACAGGTATGTTTGTTAGTTGAGTTCCACCCCATTAGAGAGTTCAATATATCTACCAGAAATCTAATTGTTAACCTGCTTGTCAACCAACTTAGCTCACAAACTTGGGCACCGCCTACCTATTTATTACTTTGGGTGGTGTACGACCATCCATTCATCCATTATTCAGCAGTATTCAGTGATGAAATCCCTTGGGTACTTCCTCATATCCTATGATATGCACTATTGGGGTCTACCTTCTAGCCATTGAACATGTGCCATTTGTAGATGATGTCAACCTGTCCGTAGCATGGCCATTTCAAGGGACACCGAGGACGCAGACGCCGCCGGACGCGCCAGGTGCCTTAGGCTTGCGCCACGTGGGCTATGGTATCCCCACAGAGCTCTTCGGGCCCTTTGTCAGCTCGGCGATCGAGAAGATCAGGCCTGCGAATCGGGGTCGAAATCGGGAAGTCCCTGGGTCTTTTTAAGGCTGGCTTAAGGCTAGGCTATAATTGTGGATTTACAGAAGAAAACTTGGGATTTTCGAGTTGATATAGCTGCTTTGATGTTGGCTAAGTTGGTGCAAAAAACTGGGTGAAGTAGGGTTAATTAAGGGTAGTTGTGTAACTGTAGATAGATGGCATTGTAAACCCATATGTGGCTCCATAGAAACTGGGGATTCAACTAGGGCCGTAACTAGGGAACAATGGGATGCAATTATTTTCAAATTATGATTTGATGATCCGACGGGGATATCATGATGATTCAACAAACCATCTACATGTGTGGGATTCAAAAAGGTAACACATTGGATTCAACTAGAAAAATCAGACAAAACATGGAACTGAACATGGAATACATGGGATTTCTTGCATTGATATTCCATGTAGGGATTCTACATCCATACGTACGGCTTCCCAATATGGGATGGATGACCATAGCCGCTATAGCCCATATCCATCCATATCCCATGTTTTGACCGTGGTACGTATGGAGATCAATTATATTGAAGTGCTTTGGACTTCAATGGTGATTCGGATATGTGAATCAAGTTTGTTTTATAACGTTTTTGGTTTTATGAAAAATTATGACTGGATTCCGTCTCATTTGTATGCAGACATTTTGAGGCATGAACCCAGAAAGAAATGGACGTTCAACCAAGAATATAACATTAGACTCATTAGACTCTTTAACCGTTGGGCATTTAACCATTGGATTACCCTCTGGTAATCAAATTCATGGCGTGCTGGAAAATCCACCATTTAGTTCGCGGATGTTCCATGATTTTCCCATTCAAAATGGTGATTTGATGTGATTGTCCATAGTTATGTTAGTTTACCAGAGGGTATTTCCATTCAAAAAATCATTGGACACACATTTTTGAATGGCAAGCTCCCTGGGTGAAGCCAGCGAACCAATTTAATGCTTCGCTGTCTTACTGTTTGTATGGTGGGGTAGCTATGGTGATATACCTAGGTACATATTTATGGCAATATTTAGCTTAATATATGGTAATTTTGAAATTTTGAGGTACTTATGGATGTTATGGTTCTTTAAGCTGATGGTGATATTTCATGATCTCTACCATAACTAGATGATGGTGATTTTACATAGATGACCGGAAGGTAGATCATATCCTCAAACATCATGGCGTGTAGCAATCCCCAAAAAAGATGTCGAAACGTTGGAAGCCTGGAAGTATGAAGCAAACCCGAATCTACAAAATCCTGGAAACAATTTTCAGCATCTCTTTGGGGGTGACTATAGCTCTGGACACATCTTGAAGAATTGATGTTGACAGGGTCGGCTACGGAATAGAAACCAACTGGGTGGACTGGATTGTAGCCAGGTTCTTTGTCTTTGTGCTTTGGCTGTTTGGATTCAATATTGTGTACGTCTCGCAAACAGTGAAACTGTTCGAAAGTCATCAACAACTATCCAACCCAATCAAACACTAATTATATCTAATTATATCTAATTATATCTTTTTATAGTGATTTCAAAAAGAAATGGGAGTGTATCGCTCTGAGTCTTGATGTGGTGCAATGATCAACCTCCCGCCGCAAAATGGAGCTGAGAGGCATCCGTGACTATGGAAATGGCTAATCTCAGCTACCCTTCATAGGCAATGAATGTCATTTGTTCTGGCCAAACTTTGGATGGATACTTAGATATATCAATTGTTTTATATACAAAGTACCAATTATTTAGATAATTATAGATATATCTAAGTTGCCAAATTAGATACTTTATATAATTGTTTTCCACAACTCGCACCATATCAACCTGAAACCAACTAACAAAAGAATCAAATGCAGAGCTACATCCAAGATGAGCCAAAAGTAGTCCATTCTATTTCCTAACATTTCCCAACCATTTTTTTTTGGGGGAACTTCTAAACTTGGATTCCCCAAGTTTAATCGTTCTATCATTTCCCTGCAGCCTCCCATTTCCGTCGCCAGGGAATTGACCAATGTGCCGGAACAGGAGGAAGCCTTTCGCTGGTCCTTGGGTCTCATCTCTCGCACCTTGGTAGAGAGGGAGAGTGGAGGGGTAGTGATGGAAGATGTGGAAGATGCAAAGCAGGATGTGGTTGGCATTATACTTGCTTTTTGCGGATCAATATATATATATATATAGTTTATATTTATTTGCATATACTGTGCACACAGTGCTCTTATTATCATGTGGGGCTTAAGGGAATGGTGATCGGTCCATCAATGGGAATTTACATAGCCATTGTAGAGATTTCCAGTATTGGATTGATGACCACATCACAGATAGTTACCACCTTTTAACCGACGCACATGTGACTATGTGATTATTTTTTGTTTCAGAATTTATTTGGCTTATTGTATCTTTTTGTATAGTTTTTTAGTAGTTACATGCGCGAATTGTGAATATACATTCATGTTGGGAGTCAATCTGTATTCTCAAAGCTCGTACGGCACTGATGGATGATCGGGCAGATGTCTCCAAGGTGTTTTGTGCCGCACCATTACTGAAGGCACCATGGTGATGGGACGGCGGTCTCCCGGTCTCGAGCTAGCACTTGAGCTTGTCTAGAACAATATTTGTCACCGAATCATTTGATATTGTTAGAAATGGTTGTTGCTTCAAAGTCTTGTTGCTTGATAGCGGCTGATAGCGTTGATTGCTTGTAGCAGCTGCTTTCAGCACGTTTCATTGTTTCAGCATGTCGAACCAGTTTTGATGTACGGATTTTTCATGAGCATTATGAAAATCAACCATCGATATTCGGGTGGATGGGGCACTGGTGTAGGTAATACGCAGGTCACTTTGACCTGTGAACGCTTTGCACATTGTTTATGATTCCGCATGATATTGCATGTTTTTGGACCATGTCTAACATAAAGCTGATTTCTATGTTTCACACCATTCTTGCAGGTGCAAAGGTAGGTTAACTTATGATATCCTTCTGCTCTCAGTTCTAGCTTTCTAAGCCGCGGTCTGTTTGATGGGAGGCATCCAGCTTGGCACGTTATCGCTGTTTGATGCTGCACCCCATTCTTACTCAGCCAGTGGCTGAACTTTATTTTTTCTTGGAATGGTACCCACTGAGGAAGCATTGGTCCCCAATGAATCAGCCAAGGTTTGCCACAACACACTTGGAGCATAGTGGGGTACAACTGCATCAATGGACAATGTCCCAAGCTGCAGCCCTTTGTTGACCAGATTTTGTTGTGGAACTTACTTGGGTATTGATCCAGATTGGGAACAGCATGGAATATAAGTCTGGCAGTAAGTTATAGATGTCAATTCAATTCATGTCAATCCAGATTCGCAAAATACAAATATAGTGGGTTCCATGGGGTCTGTACCAGAAAAAGGTATAAGGATAAGGTGATGATTTATGTCGTGAGAGCACCCGGCAATCAACGCATCAGGAGTTGCTTTTTTTTTAAGAATCATCCGGGGATGACATCACTAACAAACCCCAGGATTCCTCACAGAGGTCCAATAAGCACAAAGGACAAGGCATGGACGTCACCCCAAAATGCATCAAAGTGGGTTTATTTCTGATTTGGTTGGAGTAATTTGCTGAGACCCTTGGATGTGCATCCTGGTTTGCACCTGCCTTACAACGCATTAATCCGACGATGATATTTGGTGATATTCTGGATGATAGTCCACTAAAGTTCAATGCAGCACAATTTAAGAGATTTATTTTCCCATATTTTTTGAATATATCCCATATATTCCCATATGTTCCCATATGTTCCCATATGTTCCTATATATTTCTATGACATCATGGCAGTTTGTTGGAGAAAACGTCGCTCGACGGCGCAAAGACCGCGCCAGGCTCTACGCTAGTCATGCGCGCCATTAATGCCAACTGTGCGAAGCTGGTCCGCAAGGCCGCCGTTGGATCCGTTGGAAACTCGGGAGAAAAAAGGTTGTGTTCAAGCCGCAACACCAAGAGAAATGGTGGTTTTGGACGGAGATATGTGGTGGGATATGGAATATTGATGAATATTGAATGCTGCTGGGCTGTAATCGGATATGAATAACCTTGGCCTTTAGCAAATCCTTATATTATAGTCTGTATGGATTCTTTCTAGAATCTCTACGGAGTCGTAGCTGTACGAATCAACATGTCGAAGTTGATTCTTGTTTCTTAGCCATATGCATGTTGATTGGGTTGATCTGTAATATCATGTTTGTAAGTCTTGGTTGCATTTCAGGATTAGCGGTGGAACGTAGGAAAAATGATAGTTAGCCAGCTCAAAAATTGGTGGTTGATGTTTCTTGATTCTATATGCATGGATCGTGATCATAATCTAAGATGTTCAACTTGTTAAACATTTTTTGGTTCCGGCGGGCTCACTACTACAGCATTCACAAAATAAGAGTTACACTTGTAGCAGGGACCAATAAAAGTTTGGACGGTCCAGGGTACACTTATGTGATATCAACACCGGATGAAGAAACAGCCAGTTTACCCTCTGGTAATCTAACATAGCTATTGAAAATGGCCCATTGTTGATTCTGCGATTAAAATCGTGGTTTTCCATAGCTATGTTAGTTTACCAGTTACCAGATGATAAGTCTATTAATAAGATACATCCCCAAAATTGCGATGAAGTCCGCCTCAAAACTGGCTCAATTGACCAAGGATAATATTGATTAGCGGCCTAGGGCGCCAATGGAAATTTATGGCAACCATCATTAGTAAACCCTGACGTTCAACATATTTTGATCATCTCCAACATGTTGAGAGAGAGATATATATATATATATATACACATAGATCAATTAAGTTATTACTCAAATTGGGGCACCCCCCAATCAAATAAACCTGGGCTGACATTAATCGCCATAGTCTGTCCAAGTTGAGTCTTTGCAAAAATCGCGAACTGGCAAGGTCCAGCTACAGTGGCCATCCCCAGTGGCCTTTCTTGATGGGCAAGATCCCCATTTGGTGGGATCGCTCCTTCCCGTTTGCCCAGATTCTGTTTGATCAACTCCCTGTGTTGATTATGTTTTTTAGAGGAGGAAGAAAGGTCTCAAAGGGTCCATTGCCAAGAATGTTCCAGAAAATTCTTCCTCTCAGGTTCCATGTCTGAAGTCTCTAAAAATCTTAGTTTTCACCATAAAATCTTATTAAAATCCCACTCAATCACTGCAAACGCTCATTGAATCCCATTAGATCACTATAAAATCCAATTTTAATCACATTAGATCGTAAAACAAACAGTTTCAATCCCATTAGATCGCAAGAAAACCCAACTAAATCCCATCAGATCGCAAACAAATCCCATTCAATCACTATAGATTATATAGATTCCCATCAAACTCCCATCAGTTCGATCCCCGTTTTTTTTTTTGTCACCTCCCCACCATGGGAACCGGACCCCCAACGGCCAGGCCGTTAGCAATGCGCCTCGTGGGCAACGAGCAGAATGGATGTTGAGGGTGCAAGTGGGTGGCTCGGCGTTTTTTTTTGGACTGGTTGCTGATGTGTACTACAGGCCAAACAACATTTTTAGTATATATTTAGTATAGTTTCAGTTTCAGTAAAAAACAGATTGATCAGAATTTCTCTCTTTTGTTATGATTCAAATACTGTATGTATTTTCAAAGGCATTTTGCGTAATATACTATATATGTATGTATATATGTTTTTCAAAAAATGGAGCAACAATATTTTGCTTGCACCAAGCGACAAGAATGACGATGTATTGGAAATAGTTTTGTTCTTGTCATTTTTTAATTGGAGATCGGATGCGCGGGGGGGTATCTAAGATGAGTTATGTTGAGTTCACCGCAGCTGAGTAACCTTTAAGACTTCAACGCTGTTAAACGCTCGAGGAACGCAGTCCATCTCGCCCCTGCTTTGGAGTATTCAAAGTGGAAGTTTGGAAGCTGGACAGGCGACGCCGATTTCTGCTGGCTTTCCAACCGAAAAGATGATGGCCTTACTTAAGGGTGAATTAGGATGAAAACTATTGAAAAATGCAAAACATGGTTGAACCTTGAAACTCCGATTTTGACCTGTATGTTTTTTTATTTCAGCAGGCTGGTGCCATCAATTTTGGGTTACTGAGTCCGACCTACTGGGCAAGTCACAACTTCAACCGCCCTTACATCAGCCTGCCAAGCATGTTCTTCTGGAAGGGTGTTGATTTCCCTAGACTAGTTGACACATAGTACATGATTGGTACAAGACATGCCACCCAGTACATGACTGGTAAATTATGCTTAGATATGGCTAGATATGGGCTTGTTTGGTGTGTCATGGGTCAGTGGCAAAGGGATGTGATGTGGTAAACTCGATGCCAAAGTCTTTTCTTGGGCTGCATGGTTCTGAACATGCCCAATGACCCAAAGATTCGGAACGATAAGGATGTCATGGGGCAAACACAGACCATGGATAATAACTTTCTAAGGGTAGGCTTCTTGCTTCCTGCTCAAGGACCCAGTCCTCACATTGGTTAAATGCAGTATGGTTGGTGTGGTCTATTGCTCCCAGGTTCCAAAGTCATAGTGTTTCAATTGTTTTGGCTTTGTAACACGCTGTGGTGTACTTTAGAAAAGTCAGTGCACCGTTAAGTTTTGTATTGTGAAGTGGTTATCAAAACAAAGTTTTTTTTAAAAAAATAATTTTGTCATATTTTGTTACTTCGTCTAAGGATTTTAGACATGTTTAGATGAGAAAACTCACCGAAGCCTCTTTCCTCGGGGTCACGACTCGGAAACATATTGTCGCAGGCCATTCTGACGGATTTGTTGACCATCCGCGCAGATCGGGACCACTACTACTATGCAATGGATGCTTGGAAGATCACAGGCTGTACTCGTACCCAAGCGGAAGTCAATTGGGGAAGTTTCAGTTGCGAGCTCACAGTGGAAGCAGGTTTCAAGACCTTAAGATGGAGTTTAGGGTAAAAATTGCTTAGCCCAAAATCCCAACATGGATCAAAATGGGGGTTTACCCTCTGGCTATCTCCTGGATACATGATGGATTAAAATGGATTGATAGATAAGCCATCCCCAGAAATTGCTGGGCCAGAGGTTTGGTGAGGCTTGAGGGTCATGGACCTCTTGTACCCCAAGACTCAGCTTGGTTTAAGTCAGGCAAGATGGAGGAGCTAGGGAATGACCAAGACCCCCCAACGGGAAACCGACAGTAACCCCCCAAACCAATTGCTGATGTAAAACCAAGTATCATGCTGGTTGTGTGGTCTATGTTTGTAGCTGTATGATGCTTTCAATCAATTTGGAACGTTGCCGGAGGAGTTTAAATCCGAACGCAGTGGTCGAACAATGGAAAAGCTCATTGTTGCTCAATGAGGGCTTTTTAGTTTCTTACTAAACTACACAAAACATGGATTTCCCAGCAAACCATGCTTGATGCCCGGAGCGCAGGAGGCATCCCAAAATCGAATTCCCAGCGTTCCCAGCGTTCCCAGCATTCCCCAGGATGCATTGTTCAACCGCCACCCTGACATCGTTAAAAGGCTGCTGTGGCTGGGGGGACCTCGACAAACGTAGTCCCGTGTGCTGGTTACCCGCAAAAATGGTGACTGAACTTGCTGAACCAAGAAACATATGATTTAAGTATTAAAAAAATGGGATCTTAAATTTTTAACGAACAAAAATAGTGGTACAATGTGGCAACATGGGATATAATGATGGGATCTGATGGGGCCAACATGTCCAGTTTCAGAAGTACAAGAACTTGTCCACAATGATAGAAGATCACTCCGATGGTACAGTGGGTCATGTGATTGTCATGGCTATATGCAGCGACCAAGCCTCAGATCAAGTAGTTCGGAACTGGTGTGTCTGAAAATGGGATATACCACCAAGTTATGACCATTTGATAACTCATTGGAAATGGAAGTACATGGAAGTACTTAATTTTCAGATACCTCGCCTTTGCCTTTTGGTTCAACGGACATGTTAACCTGGGAACTGAGACATTCTTCGCTCCCAGATCAAGCTGAATAGCCTGCAGGATCTGCCAAGATGGACCTGAACTCTTGCCCACGCTTTTCGATGGGCTTATCTGGCGTTCGCGACAGACACAGAACGGCATGAGACGTGTGAACTACTTCATCAAGTGCCCATGGGGCCCACAAAGATGGGATCGCGTGATGTTGTGTGTCATGTGTTTGGAATGTTCATGCGCAGATGTTCAACTTGCAGTATATGATAAACCTTTACACACCAGTATGTTTTCAGCAAGTTGAACTATTTATATACTAGAACCAACCTTCTCCGACTTGACGTCATTTTCCAATTATTCCACCCTTTCCAAATGAGCTGTGCCGAACGATTTCTTCGATTCATCACTGATGGTGTCAATTCCTCAGCATGTTTGTCAACTTTAGTGACTCTGCAGTCTGCTGTAAAGCTTGAAAGGTACATGATCGCGGATGCCAAGAATGAATTCTCAGAAGCTCTGAACAAAATTGGCCAACTGGTTGGGTGAGGTAAAAGAAGATCAGGATGTCCAAACTTGGCCAACATACCTGGATTCCGAGCCAATAATGGCTGCTGTGTGACCATTTGGAACCTGATGGAACCTTCAACTGCAGAATATTCTTTCACGAAGTTTATTATTGGGTCCCGCAGGGGCAGCATGTCACCATGTCGGGACCCTGGATATTGATTATCAACATTTATCGACATTTATCAACATTGATTTATATACATATAAATATATAAATATATATATATAGTAATTCTATTTGCTTTAAAGCAGGTTTCCCTGTGCAGTGACAAGTTGCCATGCCCCATGGCGCTGGAGTTCAAGATGGAATCCAAAACTGGGCCATGTCCGATCAAAAACTCATCGGTGAAACATTTCTGAGGGTTCATCAAAAAGATTCCGGCTTTGTTTAAGATTCACACTTCCAGAATTCCATCTTCAAACCCAAATGTTCATTTTCAGGGCAGTAACAACTGTTTTTTCAACAGTTGCTTGTTTCCCGTGCTTGGCTCCCAGGAATCTTTCAGAGATGTGGTGGTGACTCGACAGGTTTGCTGAGCCGGTGAGGTGTTCATTTCCCCGTGGCACATCCACCAGAAATGGGGAATATCATCACATCTTCCCAGTGCTTGGCTGGTGAGTTGGTGAGTTGGCCAAATGTCAGCATCTTATCATGCTTAAGGGGATCATCACTTTACCTAAAGATTACCAGAGGTTATAGTCCATTACCCTCTGATAAACTAACATAACTATGGAAAATCACCATTTAAAGGGGAAAATCCACTATTTCCATGGCCATTTTCAATAGCTATGTTAGTTTACCAGAGGATATTAACCATGATTTCACCATTAGATCTCCATGAAATCTCCCCTTCGCCAGGGTAGATGTCCCACTCTGCTTGGCCTTTGACGGGCCTCGCCCTCAGCCGGCGCCCGGGTGACACCGAGGTGAACGGCGATCCGGTGGCAGCGTGTCATCCCTCGGTGATCCTCTCTGCAGATGCTCGGAACTGACGCTGCTGGGGATCTGGGAGTGCTGGGTACCGAGGCATCGTAAGTGATCATAAGCCAGGTGAATAACTGGGATATATCATAGCATATCATATCATAGATCATAGATCATATCATATCATATCAGACTATTATGGCACATAGATGTACATAGTACATACTATCAGCTAATGATGGTTATTAACTCTTCAATATATGACTATACAAGTGGGGTGTGTAAAGCACATTGTTGGTTACACGACCAATATGGCTATAATTGATTATAACCAAGTTACAACTATCAGAGCTATCATACTCCGGTTGGGATGCACATTTAAGTACCAATATAATATAGTTTAACAATGCAGCAAGCGGTCGTGGTGTTCAAACCCTGAAACAACATCTCAAACCAATTGGATTTTGGGTTGATGTTTCTGCAATGCAGAGGGCTTGGGGGGTGTGAGGGTCAAAGCCACTATGAATTCATTATGAATCACAATGATTCATCAATGTACACCAGAAACCCTAACTTGGCGCTCCAATAAAGTCCAAATAGGTGGTCCGAAGCCTGGGTTGTATCGGTCCCACGGGGTGATTGCGAAGCATTTTTGAAAGGGTCGGATTTGGGACGATGCCTTGGTGGATGGTAAAACCCTAAGTTTCCTAGTAGAGTTCCTGGATGCAAACCTCTTCCTGCAGATTTGTCGCTTCAATTTGGGCCTCAAGCACAAACTGATGCTAGCAAAATCCACATGATGTGTTTGTTCGCCTGCAAATCCCAACTTTTCTTGAGTAGAATCTACATTCTTTGCATGTCGATCCTCACTTGTGCGCTAAACTCCCAGGTTTTTTGCCTGTTCAAAAGCCGTGAGAAGTCCACCGGGAACTTAGGATATCCTGTGGTCCAGACTTGCGTCCTATACCTTCCTCACCAGCAAGTGTCTTGACACCACATGGGCAGACGTGGATGGCACCATGAAACATGGTTGGTAAGGGGTATCATCCCCATAGGACCTTAATATATGGGAAATGATGGGGATATATGTGGTGGTTCTTGAAATGATATATGCCCAAAAGCATGCAACAACTGTCATTTCGCGAGTCATCCATGGTCTTGGGGCACTGAAATTTGGAGAAGCGCCAAGCTGGGATGCTCCCAATGGCAGCTTAAAGAGCCAGGAAGGTTCCAACTTATAATGCGTTATACTAGCCGTTACTAGTGATTCTGGCTACTATGCCGGCTATGACCCACAATGCAGCACCAAGGCTTGTATCTTATGATCTTGTCATTTCTTGCAGCAGTGAACCATCTAGTATTCAGAGTAGCCACATGCCACCTACAAAAGACATCCCAAACATGCAATTTCCCAGAAACCATGGTTGGATATTTCATGCAACTTCCCTTGCGTCATTTGTCTGGGTGTGTAGCCATCTAAGACCCAGCCGGATGGAGACTTTTGACAAACAGGAGCCAGTGTGCTGCTTTCTACGCCCTTCCCCTCAATAAAAATGCCCCCCCGAAACCTGGCTTTAGTGTTGAATCTATTCATGTCAGTGTCCCTATTCCCCTCCGGTCGTCAAATGTCAAAGATGGCAATGGAACATCAACCCTTGATAGACGATGGCAAGCCATCACTACCTCCGTTGAGTTCGGGGATTTCCGATTTCCATGTTTGACTACCGAAGGGAATTCGTTGATATCGGTTGTACAGTTGTACATTTCACATGATGGGTTAATAAATAGAATAGACTAGATATATCGTATATTGAGATATCCACCATACACATCCACAAACAATAGTCAATCTATATACATAATATGGGCCTCAGGGGTTTCAGATTCGAAAGAGATGATTTCAGGTTGTGGTTTCTCTGGCTTGATGTTCCATATTATTGGATAGGATTGATTTATGAACCCCATTCAGCTATTTTGCAGTAGAGACATATCTACCATCAGGTATCGAACCAGGTTTCATGATATTATTGATGTATAACTTCCATTCACTATGAACCATATCAGGTCTTTTTTTGAACCAAGAGTAATGTAATGTTTCAGTGAAAATTCACAGGACCCCCGTAAATGTGATGGCAAAAACCCATGGGTTTCCGGATGTTTCCGGTGAAGATTTTCAATCCATGGATTGTGAATGAGGTTGTCGCTGGATTTGTTAAAGGGAACATTTACAGGACACCATTGATTTTCCCTATGTTTCATATGGGGCGAAACCTGCAATTTTTCCACCAATCCATTGAGGTCATACTTGGGTATCCCAATAGTTGGAGAATTAATACTAAACATCAAGCCATTCCAATCTGTGGTCTTTAATGGCTTGACCCATGGCCACTGATGGTGAATCAGCTTGTTACAGGAAACCATTGGATTTTCCCCATGAAATTTGGGCATTTCCATGGATTTCCTGCACATTTTCCCACCAATCCATTGATCATTGGCTTGGTCAAAGGGAAAATTTACAGGAAAGCCCCATACTTCATAGGAAAGACCATGGTTTCCTGTAAATTTTCCCTTTAACCAATCCAATGAATTGAGGTTGTGGTTTCTCTTGAACCTGGTGGTCTTTGTGGTCACGCAAGCCGTTTTCACCGATTATTCTGGCGAGTCGACCTCTGGATCCATCTTGGAGCCTGGGATTGGAATTCGATGGGACGTCCTTGGACGCGTTGAACATGTATTCTAAGGGGAAAATTAGAGGGATTTCATGGGATTTTAGAGTGATTTAATGGGATTTTATAGTGATTCAATTGAGTTTTATAGTGATTTCATGGGATTTTATAGTGATTCAATGGGATCATGGGATATGAATGGGGTAGATGGAGGTTTAATGGGATATGAATAGGATCTACCCTCCGGTGTAATCAAGCATGGTTTGCTGGACAATTTCCCCTAGTCCAATGTGTTTCTTTCCAGCTAGAAACCTCCATCTAGTTCGGGGATTTTCAATTGCCATGTTTGATTACTGGAAGGTAAGCAAGCAATGCATTGGAGAAGATAGGCATTGTTGTGGGAAGTTCATGAAGGAAAACATATGGGGGGTTGGTGATGTTTTGTGGGATTATCCTTAGATTACACTCTAATAAACTAACATAACAATGGACATCACCATGTTTGGTAGGTGAATGATCTGCAAATGAGCCATTTTCATAGCTATGTATGTTTACTGGGGAGTAGCTCGTTTTTTAAATGGTTTTCCTCCAGCAGGTTGAGATCACCAACCTTGTTCCTGAGTCTGTTGGGACGAGAGAATGATGGAAAATGACCTTTGGGATTTGGATTTTTAGGATCCCATAGTTTCAGCATGTTTCAACATGTTTCAATAGCTCCCTTGATGGACAGTTCTTGATGTGATCAGCTCTCTGCCGCTGAAGAAGCCTCTGTTCTGATCCCTCTTGCATTTGCTGTGCTTATGGCCTATGGGATTTCCGGGGAACATGGTTTCAGAAGGCCGAAATGGGTCTGAGAAGCCATCTGAAACTTCAAATTGTGACTGTCCCAGTGGTAACTCTCAAAGCACTATGATTCAGAAATGAGGTCTGTTTCAGAATGGGACGGGTTATCGTCGTTTCCAATCAAAAAATGTGTTGGTTCACCGTATCCCCTCTTTCTGGGCGAACTTGAGCTTGGCAACACCTGAAGCCCATACGTAACCCGCAGCTTCACGCTGAAATGTTTCTATTGCAGCTGGGGTTGTCAAACATCCCAGCCCAGTTCATGCATGATTTTTAAACCATTTAGAATATGCACACCCCAAGACATCATCCAACAACTTTGCAGATCTTTCTAGCAACGTAGGTGTTAAACTTGGATCTTAGAATGATTGATTGTGTGTTGCGGAGATGTCACGGAAGCCCTGATGCGGCCAGAGTTTGCCAAAACCCGTAGTTTCTTGGGAATTGTTTGTCCTCAAATCAATCCAGTGACAGTCCAACCATCAATCCTTCTCAAAAAGGCTGATTCGGCCACCATTTGTTGGAGGCAACGTGGGATGTCCACAATTTAGGCCAGGCTCCATTCAGATAGTTTGCAGTCGAGGTGCTTTGCCATATTTTTGACCCACAATCATACATAGATCTTGCATAGAGGTAGGTACCCTCAATTTTAGTTAACGTGGAAAAATACCAATTGCACCCTATACATCCCTATACTCAATTGTGTTTATGAAATTGGGTATACATCTATAGCAAAGGGATGATATTGATTATGACCCCAACTCATGGTTGGTTATTGGGATGATTTACGGCATTTCTCCATTGGTATCATGATTAGCCTCCGATATTTTAACATAGCTATGAAAAATCATCCATTTAACATGTTATAGATGATATGCTTGTCAAAAATGGTGATTGTCCACAGCTATTTCGTTCAATTACGACACAGTATATCTTCTTGATCCACCTTTTTTTTGGTAAAAATCCCAATTTTTCTCAATGCAGACGGGGTCTCCTCCGTTCCAACCCAAGGCCGTGTTCATTGGTCGAATCTTCATCTACGTCTTCGGCTTGGGGCAGCTGGTGCTTCACCACATGCATCTTGGTTGGGGCATTTGTTGAGCCGGTGATTTTCGGGGTTCGGAAGGGGGACATCCCGCATTTGGGGAATCTACCCTCTGGTAAATTGACATAGACCCTGGGAAGCTAATCTTCCAATCCCTATTTGCCAGGGTCTATGTTAATTTACCAGAGCGTATACGTTTTTTCTTCGGTGGGGCTGGAGGAAATCATCAGGAATGGGTGTGTGTCTTTGGAGTTAAGACTTGAGCAAATTCTAGATGATGAAAATAGGTTTGTCCCTCAGTCCCTCACCCTCTTATGACAAATACACTCTAGGTGGGAACCCAATGGGAACCCAAATGCCACGTACATGGATGCAATTATCACCCATTCACTTGGCTCTGTTGGTTACAAATCCCAGTGTGTTACCATGTGTTACCATTAACGTCTATCCAATAGCGTTTGGGGATCCAGAAGAGATCCAGTTTTGATAGCCATTTTGATATCACGTAGTGATGACTTCCCCATGAAAATGAAGATGTTCCATGTCATGTTGGATTGAGATAGGTAATATCCATGTGATTCATCATACTTCTTGCTGACCCTATGATTGCTGATTAGCATCCCCATTTATGGCTTGGATTCCATCCCCTGCATCATATGTATATCTATCTATCTATCTATTTGTCTGTCTGTCTGTCTGTCTGTCTATCTATCTATCTATCTATCTAAAGGTGATTATATGTATATCAAATTGGGTTTCCGGGCATAGAAATGATGATTTGCCATTTTCATCATGTTTATCATCAACAAGTTTCATGGATGCAATTCTAATTGTTCACCCATGTGTACCTCTGTTGCTTGTGCACCTGAATGATATGGGATAGATGTCATAGATTGGCATTTCAGCTGGAAACGATTCCCAGCAAACAATGGGGCTTTTCATAACTTCATCTTGGATTGACAGAGGCAATATCTATCCCTTTTGGTTCTGGAACCATGTTTGCAAATTATCGTCCCTATTTCTGTTGGGTACATAATATACCCTTCGGTAATTTTGACATCGCTAAAGCAAATTAAATAGGCCATTTGTACCATAGCTATGTTAAATTACCAGAGGGTATTCATTTCCATGTTGGAGTGCACACATGTCTTTTGGTAGATTCCCAGTCGACCAGTTCCGCCTGCCGAGGTATCACTTCTCCAAAGCTTGCCGTAACGGTGATGTAACCAAGCACCTGGGTGATAAAGATCATCTGGATTTTTAAGAGTTGCGACTCCGCAAGGTGGTACCCCAACAGTAAACTTGGTTGAAAGTCCAATCTCTGGGGGGTTTGTGATCGAGATTCTTATTTACCCTTTGGTAAATTAACAGTTTGACCCTGAAAATCGCCATTTCTTTTTGGAAACAATTTTTCCAACCCCCATCTGCCAGGGTCTCGGATAAATTTACCAGAGGGTACTTGACTTAATTATAGTTGTACTCAATGGAGGCATAATCCACTTTTTGACTGGGCGACCCCATTTTGGCGGGGGACTCAACAAGTGGGATTGGAATTCATCAACAAAGAACGGGAACATGTTGATGACCTAGGTTGGTTGAAGGTGATGATGGAATTTATTTGGGGGAATCTACGGGAAAGATGTTTTAGTTTTTGGAACCCCTTAGGCACATCCCATACTTATATTAGCTACATTGAGGATGTTACTGGATATTAAGAGGGAGTGAACAAACAAAATGATGGTGGTGTAAGAAGTTTTATAAGGGGATGTACCTGGATACATTGAGAGATATAACAATCAACATGAGGTTCAATTGGGAGTTTTTTGGAGCACATGGGGGAATAATCAGGCTTTTATGGGAGATACAATGGGATTATAGAACCATCAACTTGGGTGACTCAATCCCATAGTGATCAACGAGGGGATGCAAACCCCTGTTGCTCCCGTGAACAAATGGAACTTAACCAGCGAAGGCATTTTTTTTTGAGAATTTAGTCAGCTTTGCTTTCTCACTTCCAACCTTTGGCTTGTTTACATGCCATGATTTTGTAGTTCCATATCTCTCCGAATGTTAAAATATCAATTTCTATAGGTCAAATCCCTCTGCCCTCCAGGAATCAAACATGGCTTGTTGGAAAATCCCCCCATTTAGTTCGACGGTTTTCCTAGCCATAAACTCTGGTTTATGGTGGATTTCCATCCATTAGCGACGGAAAATCACATTTTTTTTATAGGTAACTAATCTAATTATACATGGCAGTTTTCTACAAAGCTGAGTTGTGTTCATAAACTTTGCCTCCAAGTTTTCACCACCCTCAGGTTCACATTTCTCCCTGTTCCGAACTACCTGCTGCACTTCTCGGCCTTTTGGGCGGCAGAAAGATGGAGTTTTAAGGGCCGATAAGGTGGGTGAAGTGGGTGAGAAAGCCAGAAACAGCAGTAGTTTAGAGTATTTTCATGGCGAATTTCCCCTATTTTGGTTGATGAAATCCCATGAAATGCCAAAATGAAGCTTCACCCGGGTGCAGCTCACGAGGAAGCCTTGAGCGCGTCGCTGTGCACCGTGCTCATGGGGATGCTGGCGCAGGTGGGGAAACCTGGGAGTTGCCGTGTGGCCACAGGGAAGCAGCAAAAAAGAGGTGGATTGCATCAGAAAAAAATTGGGGTGTCACATGGTTTCATTCACTATTTCACCCAGCAAAAACATGATTAACAAACATTATACATCATGATACATCATGATACCCTCTGGTAATCAAAATAGATTTGCAAAATCACCATAATTAATCACCATATGATCCATATGAATCATTTGGAAATGGGATTTTTTTCCATGCTTTTCCCATAGTTATGCTAAATTACCGGAGAGTAGCCTTGCTGACTTCATGGGTGCCTGATTAAATATGTTTACATATTAAAATCATATTAATATATATTTCATGAACAATGGGATGGAACTGTGGCTTTTGGTGATATAAAGCAACGATACTGGGGGTTCAAGCAAGAAATAATTGACATTGGCGGGACATAAGCAGTTTTGGGACGTTAATCTCGAGTGAATGAGCTCACCCGCTATAATAATTTGCAAGCTATCTAAGATTGGCTATGGTAATGGTGAAATTTTAGTACTTGACCCCATATTTTGGGAGTTTTGAACGATTTAGGTTAGCTTAATGTTGGCACCTTTGCTGCGACGGGTTTTCTTGTAGTTTTTGGATGATGTCTCCATTTGTGAAGGAGATCCTTAATTTCCAAACAATTTGTTATGCTTTCCACACAAACCTGGTGGAATGCAGACCCATCAGCAGTGTAGGGTGGCTTTTGCCCACCAACCATCCCCAAATGGATTGAAGGGAAACCGTTGAGGAAATTCCCATCCAGCACATGGTCAACAAAAAAAAACTCGTAGGTCATAGGTTTGATGTTTGCTGCGGATTTTATCATTGAAGCAACCCCCCGAACTAATGTCTTGGTTCCAATTTTTCTCCTCGTGGCAAAGCCGTGTTCTTTTTCTGCGCTTTGTCCCGGCGATTCCCAAGGAGCCCTTGCTTCACTGCCTGGGAAATCACGCGCCCAGCGACAAACAATTCTCGGAGTTGGCCGCCACCTGTCAAGGCGCCCAGGCGCGGGTCAAATACCACGGCCCTGGCCAAAGGGGAAGCACTGGGAGGGGGAATACCTCCAAGGATAAGCTTTTGAAAATCTTGGAGATAAGTTTTCTCAGATGTGTTTTTCAGAAAAAAAAATCTAAACCTGAGTTTATAGAACACTACTAGGCTGGAAAGTCTCAAATCAATCCGGTGGTCAGGAGCAGTGAAGGGAGCTATGGGTTCCAGTATCCAGATTCCAATGGAGAGCCAGTTGGAGAGGCGAATTGAGTTTCCCAAGCACATGATAGTTACGCTAAAGGTTGATAGGGAGTATTGCGGTTTAGTAGTGGGTTTTTGGGTACCTCTTATTTTCAAACCCATACCGATTATATATTTGTAAGACAATCAGATGATTCATATATTGATTGATTATACATATATATATATATAGATTATATTATCATATATTACCTATAATATATATATATATATATACACATGTAGATCTGAAAGATAAACATTATATTCAATGATTATTCAATATGTGTACTGGTTGGCGGTTTCATTGTCTTGTTCAACCATATTTGGGATGATGATTCCAATCACGATCATATGTTTGAGGGGGGGTTGAAGCCACAAATGATGTGTATATAAATTTGATGGACAGAAATGGACATATGTAAGTTAATGATGTTCTATTTTGTGGTTTGCATGGGTAGGGACGTGAAATCCATCTTAAACCCATGCCCAATTGGCAAGTGGTGAGCAAATGGAATAGACTAGCAGAGGTACCTTGACGGAACCAAGAAAGATGGGATCTAGTAAACACTATTTGCTGGAGATGGTGATCGAGAGAAAACAGTAATTGCGGTAGAATCACTTGCTGTGATCGCATATTGAAGCCAGACCCTATGGATCCAAATGCATCCTGAGAGAGGTACTTGACCGCAATCCATTTCTTTTCAAACAATCGCCCTATTTAGGTTTCGTGCATCACACAACTAGTGCTTCCAAACCTTATGTCAGCTTGCTACTGATTTTTCTTAAAGAACTAGTTCAAAAAAGTTAAGGTTCCAAGCTTTCACTGCATGAAACCATGGCGATGAACAGCCCGAGCAGCATAGCCAGGATCTCATTGGCAGCTATGCCACCTTTGCATTCTTGGCGACGCTCCTGTGTCTCGAAGCATGGTCGACCTGGGCACACCACGCAACAGCTGGTGGCGCTGTGGGGTTGGTTGATCCAGCTCTAAGTCTATTTGGCACAACGCATGAATATATGGGGCTTGGAGTGGGGGATCCCCAAGTCACCATGGGTGTTAATACTAAAGCGGTCGAATCTTGGATGATTTGGGGGTACCCCATTTTAGGAAACACCCATATGATCATATGGGACTGACATGGACTTACGATGGCTGAAAAAAACCGCGTGCGATTCATGGGATGATCTTCCCAGTATCGGGGGGCTCACGGTCATGGCTTGGAGGGTCATACCCATTGGTTTGCCTAGGAGTTGATGTGGGTTGCCCAGGGGAAGATCTAGGAAGATTCAGGGTCAGGTCAAGCACCGTCAAGGATTCTTCCGCTGGTTGGTTGATTCTTTTAACATAGAAAGGTCCCCCTACTACGCTAGTAGTATAGGCAAATGATGGAAAATGATGGAAAATGATATGCCATGTCAACCCCTGCATTTTTTTCGAGGTCTAGCTGGTTTTTTTGAGGGTTTCCCTCTCACTGTTTTGGATGACCCAGTTCATGATTGCTTCAAGTTCCTTTTGCTGCCCTTCTCGGTGTGTCGGGTCACCATATTGCCTGGAGGCAACTGAATCCCCATACCGAGGTACTTCCTTCTGTTGCTGGAGTTGACAGTCTTCTCCACCAAATTGTCCACTTTTGTTCCTCGTCTCTGCCTTGAACAGCGTGTTTGTCTGTGAGATCTTGGTGCTTCTTCCGGTCGA
Source organism: Symbiodinium sp. clade C Y103 (assembly GCA_003297045.1). NCBI lineage: Eukaryota > Dinophyceae > Suessiales > Symbiodiniaceae > Cladocopium > Cladocopium sp. clade C. Next base: position 19,597 of record BGPT01001758.1, on the reverse strand, counting down.
TGTTTGGCATCAAGGGATACAGCAACTACGATGTTTTGGGCATGGGGAAAGAGATGAAGATTTCAACTTTTAACATTACCCTCTGGTAAACTAACATAACTATGGAACATGGCCATTTATAGTCGATTTTCCCATTAAAGATAGTGATTGTCCATAGTTATGTTAGTTTACCAGAGGGTAACTTCAGCTAGCTTAGACAATAGTGCCAGCACACGATCGGACACGATCGGAAACCGTAGCACCTGCGATGATTCACAAACGGTCAACTTGTACCCGAGCCAAAAGGGCGTAGTAAGCCATCAAGAACAATTGCCAGTGAGCTGTGCTGGGGCCTACTTGGGGGCGCAGTTGGGGTTTTAATGCATATCATATAACTATATGGTATTTTCACCTCCATAAGTTTGGATCTGGGGAACCTACGACTATGGTGAAATCTAGCTCACTCTATTGGTGGAACATGGTGGAACTGCACCCCACGGCCCAGTTGCTGCCCCCGAAGCACCAGGTTTTGGTCTGCGGAAGGATGGTTCAGGACGGGTGTTTTTTCGAAGCCATGTAGAACTGGGGCATCTCCCACATACAACTGGGTTTAAAATGTGGATACAAATTATCCGATCTCGCATATCCAAGTAGCTGGGATTCTCACTCGAAATTATGAGATTGCATGATTGCATGCTTCCTCAATGGTCCCAGACTTTTTGGCGGTCACTGACGCTGGGATTTGTCGGAACCCTTCAGAACTGGCCTACAGTTCTCAACCGTTTGATTGCCCTCTGATGATTTCACAGTTTGCTCATGTCTGGTATGGAAAATCGCCCATGTTGAACCCATAAATCATGGAACGAAATGGTCCACATTCATCCATTTTCCACTTCACAAGGCCCGACCAATTGCCAACAGAACGTGGGGTTTGAGATGCTTTAAGAAGGTGGCCCAAAACCTAGTTGAAACTTGGTTTGTAAACCCTATTAACTATAGATTTGTAATGTGTTATATCATCAATCCAACAGTTTTCACCAAGTTGTGTACATCAACTTTTAAAACGAATCTATAGGTGCCATTAAGTCACCATGAAACATCTCCCCTATAGGGATATGTCCTTGTTTGCAATGATATGCAGAATGTCAATGTGACATGCCAACTCACATGTTAATTGAATGTTGCTTATTTGAGTCTTCTATCAAAGGAGGCTCTGGCAAAATCAAGCAAGAGATTTGATTTGATTCCATCGTTCTGCCTTCACATGGCGCGGTTGGCTTTGTTTCGTCCTCCAGCTGGCGGCACCGACGGCACCTATGAGATTGAAGTACTTGGAACCTGGTGAAGCGATGCCCCAAGTGGATATTGACTGTGTGGCAGATGTCAACGATACAGATCGATTATCCAAGAAAGCGGACACACTGGCGGCTCAGGCCAACTCGAGCACGTGGTCCTGGTGATCAGAAATCATGCCACTCCGATTTCAGAACGTCCTGCAGACCTACCAGAAGTGCCTCCCTTGTAAACGCCATTAAATCACCATTCAATCATCATTTGTGCTGGTAAATTAGCTAACATATGCTAGCCTCGTACTCAATCCTCACCCTTGTACTTCAATGGGGGGGCCACGGGGCCATACAGGAAGTAGCTCAGTACATCTTTGCCCTCTTCTTTGTGGTGGTTGCCTTCGGTTGTGCCATCGACGCTTGGCTGCTTAAGAAAATCGTGTTGGAACAATATCGGCTTATAATATATACATATGGATATAGTGGGAATAATGTTACCAGACTAATGCTGTAAATACTCTCATGATATTTTTTGAAGTGTTATGAATTGTATATCCCCGAATTAGTTGGTCTATGAGATTGCTTTATCAAGTTCAATACGTACATTCCATGGGGTAGAAACAGACATAATGGGAGAATAAATCTCACTGTTTGGATAAATTATTGGGAATATCTGACGTATCTTTGGTCAATGCCTGAAATGCCCAGAAAAAAACACAGCTGTAAATCCCGGTTTTTGGGTTGAACATGGGCCAAGCTAAAGACAAGGTTGACACACTGTTTGTTTGGGACCATATTCTCCGATCCCAATCATATTGAAGGACATGTCGCAAAACATATTCAAAAACAAAGATTCAAGAACAAAGGATGAAGCATGTTTGAAAACATTACCCGTTTTACTGTGCTTGGGCCCATGGGCCCCGACTGATCTATACACCTGGGGCTACGCCATCCTCCGCATTTTGCCGAAGCTTGCTCCTTGGGCACAGGGACGAAAAACGCGTGGTTTTAATAAGGATAGAATGATGCTAATTCATGATTTCAGGAGATTTCAAGTATGTTCTCATTTAATTTGTTGATGTTACTTGTGAATACTGATGCTATTATGAATTATGAAGGTATATGTTACTCACTACAGTGCCCCACAATAAAGATAGAAAAAATACAAAAGTAATTGATCACCGTCACCATTTTAGTGGGAGTTTGTTCTTCCATCTTTTGTGGAGCTGCTATTCAGGGGATTTAATCCCCTTCAGGTCGGCAACCTCTCCGACAATGTGTGGGCTTCTTCAGGGCTCCTTAATCATCAACAATCACTCATAAATGCATTCTAAACCATCTATTTTCCTATGGGTATAAAGCAGCTTAGTTTATCATTGGTTTCTTGTTTGCATTGGTAGCTGAAATTGGTAGGTGATATCCCCATCCCTGACGCTGAGGCTTCATCCGATGTGTTGGATGAGCAGTTCGAAGACATCCTGCCTGCCATGTTGCGCCCCGGCCCAGCGCGTTCAAAAAAAAACAGGCATTCCCTGGATGGATTTAAGGGAAAACCTACAGGAAACCCTAGATGTTGCCTTGAAAATTGGGGGTTCCTGTAAAATTTCGCTTGAACCATCCCAGTGAGAAATGGTAGAAAACAATGGGGATTGGATGAGGAGAAACTGGAAAGAACTTGGGATTTGATGAAGACAAACTGTGGCCGACTGCAACATGATCAAGATGGTGACGTTTGCCAACAAGAATTAAAGGCTGCAACCACAAGATCAGCAGTTCCTTTCAAGTTGAAACAACAATGGCGTTTTATCGGGATCTATTAGCGGCATGTCAAGTAATGGCAGGGGTGGAACCTATTTGGGTGTGTAAGTGTTCTATTCTCTTCAAGTGGCAATTCCAACGAAGAAAATGCTAGTAAAACATAGTACAACATCACATTTGGGGTTATTACCCAATTTTCAGACGAACCCAGTTTACAATCTTTACAGCGGATTTGCAAGTTGCTTGTTTGCAAGGCATTGGTAGGCGCTGGCGAACCTTGCTTCCGCTGGTCAACATTCAAAAATTACATGAGAGAGCGTTATTAGAGAATTGAGAATGATGAGCAATTCCGCGTCAAGTGAAAAATCATGAATTAAGTGAATTAAGTATAGAAATAATATGAAATAACAAGAATCAAGGGTGAATTCCGAACCTCCCACCTTTTCTACCTGAAGGCTATCCCTGTGTTGACGCAGCGGGTCCACCAATAAATTATGACACTTCTTTCACAGACATTGAGAAATGAATTGAACATGTACCCTCTGGTTATTTAAATTTAACATAGCCATGGAAAATAGCTATTTTTGGATGAAATTCCCATTAAAACCTCCATTTATAGGGGATTTTCCATGGCTATGTTAAATTACCAGAGCGTAGTTAATAAGCTACCTCTCAACAACCATTCTTGGTTTTGCAAAAAACAGCGGACTTAGGAACCTCTCGCGCATCATGCTCGGCTCCTTGGCTATCAGATCACTCCATGCTGCCGAGTGAGTGGGGGGACATGTGGCTGGCAGTGAGGAATGACCAGGAGACAACTCTTTTCCCGTAATATTAGATGGCCTCTCCAATATGACGCCCACATGAATAGATCAAATACTTTCAAATACCAAACCATGGTTTCTACGGGTGCGGGGTTACTTTTGGGGGATGGATTATTCTTGATGAACATGACAAATCACCACCAAAAATGATTGCAGTGATTGGCAATGCCTTCTGTCTTCTTTGAATTAAGTAGCAACAAGCTACAATGGCGGCAGAGGGAGCCAAATAATGTTGATTAGACCGTCAAAGATTGATTGCTGCTTGGCAATGTAAGACACTATCAACTATTCTTGTAATATACGTCTCGGATTTTTTTTGAACACCATCCGGCTACATCAGATAATAAGTAGGTTTCCCCTTCAATAGTGATAAAGAATTCTTCAAGAAGGCCATGGAGAAATTAAAGAGTCCCAGGGCCTATGTCCAAGGCTGAAGAGGAGAAATACCCCGGCGATGGAAAAACCTATGATCTAATTGGGTCGACCACATGGATGAGTAGTTCTGCATCCTACCCTCTGGTAGTCAAACGTGGCAATTGAAAATCCCCTATAAATGGAGGATTAAATGGGAAAATCATCTATAAATAGTGGATTTTCCATTGCTATGTTTGATTACCGGGGTATTTTTTTGATGGAGATATGATACTTGCAATAGCTAAGCATCTCTTGTTTTCACGGTTTCTAAGGTCCTCCATACGATGTTTTCTCTAGGAGCGATTCTTGTTGCGTTTCCATGGAGGATAATATGGAGGAATATACTAACCAGCCCCAACTCCAGTTGCTTGCGGCTTATTTACTCCAAGATTGACCATGCAACAGAGCTTCGATCGCAACGTTGTTTTGACCCAGAAGTTGAAACTTGAAACACCATAATTATGGACCATAGTAGTCAGAACACATTTCCATCAGTTGCAAGTGCAGTGACTGAAAGATGATCTCCCATCCAATCTGTTTCCCCCAGCCCTTCCGTTCCCCCAGAACCATTGGGCCCCTGTTCGCGCCGCGTATTCCGCTAGGTACGTACAGCAGTGACGAGTATCAGAAGTTAGAACTGGAGCCGAAGTTATTGATCTCCGTGAGTCGCATCCCCAGTGGACGAAGTATGGCGCAGTGAGGGAGCTGCCAGTACTACAGACGAGACTGGGGAGCCCAACGGAACCAAAGAAATATCCGCCACACTTTTGGGGAGAAGTATGCATAGATTAAGTTTAGCCAAGTGAACGACTCGGTTTTCTGAGGTTTTGATATTATGGAAGTGCTTGGCCCATGACGGTGGGGGATATCATGGGTAGCATGCATTCAAACAAGCTTCATATGCAGAATTGGCATGAATTGGCCATGATCAGCAATACCCAAAATATCCTTCTACCAGTTCTTTCGGCTAACTCCCACACTTTTCGTGCGCATGGTGGAGCGTTGCTGAGGTATTTTTGTGATTTGCACCACCATCTTCTTATTCAACCTCTTGATTGCCCCTTGCCTTCAAAACCAAATCTGAAACCCTGGATCTGCGGAGCTTGGGCATTGGAGAAGTTGTTGCAAGTGGCATTTTGGGCAAGAAAAACGGAGTCTAGACATCAGTAAACTATGGACCTCTATGGCAAATTGATGGGAATTAGGAATATTATAGTGATTAATTAAATTAAATGGTCCGGTGATTAATGGATAATTATAATGATCTTAATGTTTAGGGGAATATTGGGAAATGACTAACATAGCTATCGGAAATCCATGTGTTTCCCTAGGAAGCGGGTTAAAACATGTGACATCTGGACAGTTTTAGACAATGCTCAATGGAACTTGAATGGTACCCTCTGGTAAACTAACATAGCTATGGGAAAAACACAATTTTTCATGGGAAAATCAACTATAAATGGCCATTTTCCATAGCTATGTTAGTTTACCAGAGGGTAACACATTGATGATAAATGATGACAACATGCGGAACATACCACCCCCCCACTATTCGTCAAGTCACCCCTGGGTCCCTTGGCTCAACGGATAGTTTCCATTGAGGCGCAATTGAATTGCGCGTACATGGGCATCTTCAAGGACATGTTGGGCTATGCCAGGTTGAACCGAGGCTGCTGGGCTGGGAGCATTCGAGAGATCGTCCGAAAAAGCACGTGGAAACCATGGAAAACCATGAAGAAAACATGTGTGAAATGACGAAGAGATTGAGAAATTGGGCGGGATTGTGTTTCTTATTGTTTCTTTGGGATGGCAGTTCCTGAAATCATTAGGATTTTACGAAGCTCTTTGTTTCAGCAGAGGCAGCTGCTTTGAGGCCCCTTACCCACGGTAAGAGAAGGTCCACCCTTTTTTCGATGATCATCCCAATATGTTTCAGTTGGAGCCTCCAACCAAGTAGGTCTATGCGTATGCAATGGCCAAGAGGTGAAGATGTCAATCCGAACTTTGAGGTTGAAGATGGTCCCAGTAAAGTGTTGAGAACGGTATTTCAGCAACCTGTTGGGTTTTCAACAGTTGAGCGCATCCTCCATCATTGTAAGATTTTGAAGGAGAATACCCTTCTTCAATGTAATACATTGAAATGTTCAATCCTTTTCAAAGCTCAATTGATTTGTTCTTGGATACCTTGATACCTCTCTTAGAAGCTTAGCAACAATATGTGTATATATATATATATAGCGACGGACAAGTACTTAGAACAAAAAAATCCAAAATGTCAGGGGATTTTTTTGGGACCCCATACTTAGAACAAAAAAATGACCACAGTTGTTCTAAGTAAGTTTGTTCTGGACAAAAGAAACTTAAACCATCTTAAACCCACTTCAATGCAAGATGTACATATGGTTTCATGTGGATATCATAGCACCATTTTTTCTCAATTATTCTTAATGATTCTGTTGTGTGTGCAGAACACATGCATACTGATTTGTATTATTGTTGTCATTATTCATTAAGTACTGCTATTGTGATATATATATATATTATTAGTATAATTAGCATTGTTAGAATAAGTGTTACTATTTTGGTTAAGTGTATACAAAACACTTCACGTGGCTATCCTAACTCCTTGGTCATCTTCTTCGGCCTCGCAGGCTCCGTGATTTTGGAGAACGTGAATCATGCCTCGGCGAAACGCTGGGAGAAGTTCGTGGTGTCCTTGAAAATGGATGAGCAATTTGGCCAGAAAATTGCGAAAGTTGGGCGGGTTTGAATGGGAAAGGTCGTTGGGTACCGGTTGGATGGGATGGTGGTCAAATGAGTCAAATGTATTCAAATGTGGGGTCGAAAACTTCTATAGTTGGTGGTTTCCATTATCTGTGATATTTTAAACCTACTATGATCCTTGGTGAGCATATTTTTCAGGGAGTGGCTCAAGCGGCAACTAGGGTTCATGCCACCCATTTCTTCGTTGGTGGTGTCAAATAGCGGGAATGCAGCTCAGGATGGGGATATTGATGGGGAGATGGCACAAAAACAGGGACTTCAGCAAGAAAGATGTCTTCATTGGATTGGTGTAAGGGAACATTTACAGAACACATCTATATTTGATAGGAAAAAAACATGGGTTCCTATAGATGTTCTCTTCTTTGCTCTTGGTTTTGTATTTTTTGTCTTCATGTTCTGATGTGGGGTGTTGAATTGAAACAACCCGGAGTTGCTGGATCTTTGGCCACACTTTGCCTCGAGGAAGTTGGAGTTCAACGAAGGAGACATCGGCTTGGCCGGTGGGATTCAGGCCGTCGCTGGCGGGATGCGTTCAATCCCCATGGTTGATCTCCCCATGGTTTGCTATGGAAAATCACCATTTGTTACTGTGTAAATCAACTATTTCAATGGCCATGTTCAATAGCTATGTTACAAATTACCAGATGGTATAAGTGGCTTAACCCCCCAGCTACCCTTTCTAAATGGGATGATCCTCCAAGTCGATACATGCTTGAGGGTTTATTCCCAGGCCATAAGTGGCTAGGAAGAACCTATAGTATAGTCCAGTCATGTGTTGGAATATTCTGAGTTGGGGTCATAAACCACTTGCTAGCTGGGATGCACATCCAAGTATAGAAACTGAAACTAATGTTAGAAAGCCTGTCCCAAAGCTGTCAAGTTCTATCATTGGACTTCAGCCCGCAGTCCCATCATCGAGTACCCCAACATGTGTTCCTGATTACTCTTTGGTAAAATCACCCATTTATCGGCGGTTTTCCAATTAACATCATCAAGACCTTCATTCATATAAGGGATTTCCAGGCTTGCCATGTTTGATTCCCAGAGGTCCAAAAACCCAGGGGGTGCAGCATGGGTGATCTGGCGTCAGGTGCTTGAGCCTGCGGGCGCACATCCCGTCACCACAGACAGCATTAAGAGGCGAAGCTGCCGGGGAGAAAAACCTGCTTGAAGGATGATCCCAGGTAGTCACTGGTTAGTAAGTGGGGTAAGAACCCAGTTATCCAGTTAGACTTCACCAGTTGCTAAGTGGGATGATCCTCCAATTGGAGCTGCAAAAATGGCTGGGAAACCACCAGGTTTTTGCGAGGAAACATATGGAAACATGTGGTAAAAGTGCTGGATTCAAGAGATTGCTTTACCAGATCACCGGGTACTGTCAAGAATGTGTTTTTTGGTTTGGAAGCTGTGGAACTTACCAGGTGGTGGATTGGTGGGATGGAGGAATTGATGATATCAGTGACTTCTTTGGTGCGGTTGGGGTGATTGTCATGGCTAGGGCATCATGGCCAGAGAAATCCACGGACCTGAAGGTGGAACTGCACCAGAATGACCATAATATCCTAACTTTGCTTCCAAAGCAGCATGGTCTTCCGTGAAAATCGGCCCATATCAGCCCTTACATGCACCACCAAGTAGAAACTAACAAACCATTCCCTGGCAGATGACTAAAATCCAGCACTTTTCCCGGTAAACTCCTGCGTGTTCTATGGTTCATTTACCCATTTGCCCATGGTTGCCAGGTATGGCGGCTCGACCTCCCCTGCATCACAGTGGCCCGAAACGGCCAACGAGGCGAGTGGACGAGTTATTTTTTTTTTTTTGTGATCATATCTTGTTTGATACCCTCTGGTAATTAAACGTAGCTATTGAAAAATGGCCATGTATAGATGATTTACCGATTTACCTTTTAAGAATGGTGATTTTCCATAGTTATCTTAGTTTACCAGAGGGTATGTGATGCCCAGGATATCATTTTTGTTCATGTGTATATATATATATATATGTGTGTGTGTGTGTATGCGTTGACAGGTGTTGATATATAATTACATAATGGATGCTCATTTTTTAAAAAAATGTTGGGGCGATTGGGGCGAGGTATCTACGGAAATATGGTTTGCATTTTTTTAAAGGAGGAGTGGGTTGATCTCCGCACAGGCATGGACTGAGGCATCAGAGGGGTATTTTGAGTCTACTTTGGTATTGGGTACTAATAGCAATGGCTGATAGCTGGTAGCTAACCCGTAGAAGGATACCATCAAGGCATGAAACTTGTCGAGTATGTTGGGAGGCCAACCCTGAAGGGTGAGTTTGACGGCTCACTAGTTGACTTGATGATTCTGGTTGTGTTCACATCCCTAAGGATGATGATGATGATGATGATGATGATGATGACGATGATGATGATGATGACGACGACATTTTGCCAAACTGTTTGTTCGTTTGTTTGATTTAAACGACCATTTGCTGTGTCCAGGTGGATATTGAAGATAAGGTCGATCGACTGGAGAGAATCATCGTTTCTGGGCGATTTCAAAATCTGTGCAGGTGTTTGGGGTTCTCAGGCAGCTACATTTGAAAGTGACAATGACTCATCATGACTCATCGTTTCGAACATGTTGTTTTTCATCTTTGCCTGGCATGTTGTTCCCTATTGACTTTTATGCTTTTTGAAGGACTAGCAGCAACCAGATAAGCATGAGTCTGTCAGTCTACCATCATTTTCCACAACAAAATCATGTCCTTGCGGCTAACCATATATGCATACATAGTTTTCCTGTGTGGAGATGCTTGCCATAGATATTGGAAGAGCTCGCTGAAGCCAGGAAGGTTTCTTCACAAATTGCAGTCCCATTATGCAATCTCGATCCCAGATTCTTACTCATCCCTGGCTGTTTAAACTGCTGTTTAATTGGAAAGGCTGCGGTGCCATTTTAGTAGCATATTGGCACTATTTGGGGGGCACCCCAGTAACTACTGGAATCGACCAAAATTGATCAAAATCCGGGGCTGACCTGATGGATGATTTAATCAAAAAAGACATTTCAGGGAAATCATCCGGATGGCGACCCACATCAAGCTCCCATTGTTGTGATATGGCCGGTTCAGAATTGAGGTTTTTCTCATTTGGTTGGTGGATGGTGGTGGTTCCTAACAGTGCTTATGTTCAACATAAAGACCTAATTTCAAGGTATTGTTGAAAGCATCAACCAGTGAAAGGTTCGGTTTCCCTTGAGTCCTCGGGGGAGATGCATCTCAGCCACAAACCAGCGAAGCTGGAGTCGAGGGGCTGAATTTTGCCGACATTCCTTTACACTTTACAGGGTCATTTTTTCGTAATTCTTAACCACTCAGTATCTGTTTCCAGGAATAACATGTTATTTCCATGGTTACAGGAAGTCCTGTTTTTTGTTGTCCCTTTGATACCTGGGTTATACTCCCACAAGCATCAATCATCAATCAGTTCTGACTCGTGGTGGGTTTTGAGCCAAGGAAAAAGCCGTCAAGAAGATTGTGAAGTCCACTGGAAAGGCACGAAGAGTTGGAAGATGTTGAAATATGTTGGAATATTTGCCTTTATGGTACTTCTTCCAACATTTTCCAACATATTCCAACTTTGAAATATTTTGAACCCCGGGATGTAGGGTACATCGGGATTGTTTCCAACAAGAATGCAAACATGCGGATTGATTTAACCAGCCAAAAGTAGAGACTTTGAACCTGGGATCATATGGATGAATTTCATCACGACCTCACGTGACGACACTGAAATGATGGTTATAGTAAGGGATCCTTCCCGGCCGAACTCTTTAGCTTAATGAAGAATGGTCAAATATCCAGGCAAATCATCCAGCAATGTCCAGGAAGTACCCTCTGGTTATGACTAACAGTTCGCCATGGAAAATGACAAATTTTGGATGATTTTCCCAGCTATAAACCTCCATTCATAGGTGATTTTCCATTGCTATGTTAAATCGCCAGAGGGTACGTGTTAGACAGTTAGACCATTCCTGTATTGACGTGTGGGATTGATAAGTCCTGGTGAATTCGGGGCAATCTTTTAGTGAAAACTTGCGACCAGCAGAAACTGAAAGGATCCATATGGTAGGTTTGGGATTGCGAAAAGGGTCAGGACAAATTGGGTCAGCTGGGTGATTTATTGAAACATGACTTCAACATCAACTGGGATTCAAAGACTGCCTGTTTTCAGGCGACTGGAATCAGAAACGCAAAAATGGATTTTCTGAGTAAAGATTGAAACCGGTTTGTGTGAAAACAGTGCAGCCCCAAATTGCGTGGATAATTCTTGGTGGCAAAAAAATAAAGTCGTCGTTTTGGGGATGCCATGTTTTCAGACCCAAGCCACAAGAAACGAACAGACTTCACTGGGTTGATCTGGTTGGGGGTCGTCCCAGAAAGCCATCAATCACGGTTTTGGATGATCGCCTACTTGAAGGAACCCCGGGGACTGTGCCATTGGAAGTTCTTCATTGCCCAATTGCGGTGCTTGCTGCTGCTTTTACCCACCAGTGCGTCATGTTTTTCTGTGAGTGAAAGCGATGCTTTTGTCGTTCCAACCATTGGTTTTTGGGGTTGAAACGCATACTTCTTACCAAAAAACTTGGGAAACGTGTAAAACCACGCCATATTTGAGATGATCCAATTCTGTGTTGCTTAAAAGCCCATTTTGCTCGGTAAATACTTGGTGATCCATCCTGCTTAGCAAGTGGGTTATCTTCGTTGAGTAAGTAGATGTAAGTAGGGTTAGTCCACTTGCAAATGGAGTTTTCGGCTATTAGGGACCCCTGAGGATAGGACTTCCATTCCAATACTAGTCTCATACTGCTCCAATTGTATGGGAAGAGTATGTGAATGAGGGTCATATTATTGGGGGTCCCCCTAAATTCAAATTGGCCTACAACTATCCTCCACTCGCCTCTGGCCTTAGTGGTAAACTTCATATTTCCTATCACTACAAGGTGCCCCCCTAAGCCCTAAGGTATATATATATATAAGTTGGTTTATAGCCCCATGGAAACTCAGGTTATATCCCCCTAATCAACCCAACAGTTCACCTTGTAATAGACATCAACTTATCCGTTATAGAATCAACCATGAATCCAAGATATCCAAGTGTTCCATCGTTGCAGGTGAAATCCCAATATTGATCATATTCCATCATTCTTCTAAGTGACATCCCAAGTGCCCAAGTGTTCCATTATTTTTTGCAATCCCCAAAAAGGAACTCTCTGATTCCATGGCTATGTTAAATAACCAGAGGGTAATTACTAATGACTATAAACCAGATGGTAGTTACTAATGACCAGAGGGTAATTACTAATGACTATAAACCAGAGGGTAATATTTACTAATGATTATATAATTTTACCACTAGTAATGTCTAGTGATGTTTGGTGGATCACTAATAATGTCATTAATTAGTAATTATAATCACTAGACATTACTAATGATCACTAATAATTACTAATGATCATATAATTTTATAGATGGAGATCTCATTGACTATAACTTTAACTGATTACTGATTACATCTAATTACTAGTGACATTTAGTGACTATACATGTCAATTTTACTAATACTGATTACTGATTACTGATTATATACATCTATTACTAGTAATTTTACTAATGATTATATAATTACTAATTAGCAATAGACATCTATAGTCATTAGTCATTTTACCATTAGTAATGTCTATTGCTGCTTGGTGGATCTCCCCATCTCCGCCAGGGCGCGCAATCGGGAGCCAGTGGCGCGAGCTCCGCGTCCTCGATGTCCAGCGGATCCAGTGGAGGAGGCGCGGCGGAGAACGGCGACGTCTCCCGGGGCTTCGGAACGCGTTGTTTTCTTGGGGGCTTGGAACCTGGGGGGTATGGAAAAATATGGAAAAATATGGAAAAATCTGGAAAAATACAGAAAATATGGAAAATTACAGCATTCACTGGATTGGTTGAAGGGAACATTTTAACCGGAAACCCATGGGATTTTCCCATGAAATATAAGGGTGTCCGGTTAAAATTGTCCCATTAACCAATCCATTGAAGCATGGAAAAATGTGGAAAAAGTTGCAAACATATGTAAAAATGCTGGATGAATGAGATATTGGTTTACCATATCACCAGCTCAATCATGCTTTTCTTGGTTGGAATCAGGGGAATTTACCAAGGAACATGCTTGAAAATATGGTGGAAACATCGTGGATCTCTATGACGCGTCATGGAAAAATATGGCAAACATGGTGGAACGTCTGGAAAATAATGGGTCAAGGAACATGGGGAGTTAACTATTAACCAGGGGAAAATAGAACGAATAAAACGATCTGGAGCCCTGAATGGTTGATCAATTGTCGTTTGGCCTGAGGGGAGAATTCAGAGGTGTCGCTCATTTGAACACGTCATGATACGAATCTATCACTTGCAAACTGCGGGATGGATGCTTTTTGCAGTGAACTCATGTTTTCCAAGCAACTCATCAAACATCACACTTGTGTCAAAGACCTATAGAATCAAGGAGGTTTCAAAGACCAGAGTCGACCTAGAAGAGATGCATCCTGACATTTTCATCGCTCACGCGCTGCCAGATATTTGATCCTGAAAATTGGCCCGCGGAGGGCTGTGCCGCCGACCGGCGACCCGTGCGGGGAGGTTGCAACGCAACCCAGCGCGGAACGTGTGAACAACTGGCTGGCGAGTGGAAGATGTGTGGAGAGATGTGGCCCCCTAGTGGTCGTGATGTGTCTTGCAGGCAGTTGATATTCACCCCATGGCACCATGATAGCTGCCTGGTGGAGGGATATCTGCACCCTCTTTATATCTCTTTATTGGAAAATGCGCACTTCAGTCAGATCTTCCTCCGCAAAGCTTCCAACCTACGGTCACACTTCGTAACTCCTCATAAACAAACAATCCAACACACAATATTGTACATGCTAGACTTCAAGATGATGTTCTTAGGCGATCTTGGATTCTTAGATTGTCTTGCTATGTCAAATGCTCAGCAATTTAATTAGTTTGCAATAGATGCAATAGCAATGGAATATTTATGAGCACGCAGCACGACCCATGTCTAACTTGGAAAGGCCATCCCAGCATGAAGGGTTGCCCCAATTCCACTGGTTGATCAGCAAATTTGCCTTTCGTTCAACCACAACTGAATTACAGTACAAGATATTGTACGTAAGGTATATAGGTAAATAAAGGTGTAATATTTATCTACGTACCAAAACCATGCCGCACGTATAATCCCATACATCATACATGATCATTATGCATATTATTATATATTTGCTTCATAAAATATGATATATATAATTATATATATAATATATTATGTATATGATATATACATGATTATATCTATATCTATCTATATTATATATCTATCATAATTTTCATTTGGGCTGTTTTCCACTTTCAGACACACCCAGGCCTTGAGAGTACTAGTCTTCAAAACCACCTGCCAGCAGCGTTGGAAATTCACGATCCACATCCGACGAAGTTTGGAGCGCAAAAATGAGCGCAAAAAGCTGTGCCAGTGGCCCTTGTGCGAAGCTCTGCCGTCAAGAGGCGCACTTGAAAAACACTATTTCAGAAGGATCATGCATTCCACCTGATATACTGTATGGGTATGTCTGACAATGGGCTATATACCCTTTGGATTATTGACATAGACCCTGAGAATAGCTATTTTTAGAGGAAACTCATCTTCCAATCACTATCTGCCAGGGTCTATGTTAATTTACCAGATGGTACATGTGTATTATATACCCCCAAATTGCCATTTAGGGAAAATGATGACAAGCCACTGGATTTCAGGGTGCTTGGATTTTTGAGACAGACCCATATAAGGGAAAACAAACACTTACTAAACCCTGGTCCAGTCTATTGGATCTATAGAATCTATATGTATATATACAATATACATCTATATATATATACCTATAGATATACAATACACACATACATATATATATATGTATTTTTTGGGACCCAGAAAAATATCAGCGATGAAACGTCATTAATGAGGCTTTACCTTGGATGCCCCTGGTTGGCCATGTTAGCTGGTTGTCTCCTGAGTTTTCTAATTGACATGTTTTCTCTTTAGATATGGACAATTCTGAAATGTTGTATTTTTTTTCCGGGAAATGATCCAATTCTCCTAAGTTGTTCGACTTATCTTTACTGGAGGCGATTCCAGTCATCACAATCATCAAGCAGAATGGATTTCTAACTCCACACCAGCTGCCATAAGGCTTGAGATTGGGCATAGATTCCACGTGATTTGAATGGTCAATGGTGAAATTGCAGGTACATTTAATTTATTTTTTACGGAACTGAATGGTCCAATGATGGTCAATGGTTAAGGAGTCTGGAGTTCCGTGCAAATTGTTTGAGCTTTTGTCAGGGCCACATGAAAACTGCTGCGGGATGGTCGCTGGATTTTCGACATGAAGTTGTGCACGTCGCACCGTACAGTTCAACAAGAACCCTCTGCGGAAGACGGCGTCGGGGGCGGGGTGGTTTCCTTTCCCCAGAGCTGTGGAGCTATCCGTGAGATCCAAAACCAAAGCTAGTTGGTGGTTTTGTATGTTCATTGTTTTTCAACCATACTTGGGTGATTGGTTGAGTTGACTGATTTTTTTGATAGGTTCAAACAACCAACTTATTTGGATTTATAGCCCTTACTTCATTTGAAATGGTGAAATGCTCGAAGACCCACAAACTGAGATGACACGCAAGGTCTTGACCTCTTGAAGTAGTTGAGACTCGGTGCAGTGCCGGCTGTCAAGAACGTGCTGCTGCAGTAACTGACCTTCATGGAGAAACAGATATATCTTATGGATCCTGGGTTCGCTTTAGCATGGATTCCAACTCGTCAGCATGTGAAGATGCAAAGAATGATGTAGAAATACCGGTGCCAGCTCATATCCTCCTTCACAACACTGAATGCACAAAACCGCCTTATTTGCTCCCGATGCCAAGCCAATTAACATGTCGCCTTTCTTGCCACGAGATCAAGGCGGAATTTGTCTACCCCCGTTTGAAGTTCGCATGTGAAGTGAAATGTGGCTTCCAATTGCGAACTGTGCGCAGGGGTCTCGCAACCATCCGAGGCATTCTGAGTCATCTACGAAACATGGATGCTTCAGCAAAATCCACTTTGGCCCCAGTAGCCCTAGATTGCCTCCAGAAGGAATGTGGAGAGGGCGTTATACCCCGGTGTGACCCGATGTCCAAAAGATTTCCAGTACAAACGGTCAGGATCAATACCCGGACTGGCCACTGGTTGGAAAAACTTACACAGGACATCCATGTTCTTGTACCTTAAGCTCTAAAACTCTTAAATACTGCATGCATTGGCATTTTGTTCTCCAAACTGACTACCCTCCTAATTCTCCATTCATACCCATAAATCACACATATATATATATATATATCATTTGTTTGATTGTGCTATACCTTTGTTTGTGATTTACAGAGGGCGTTGCGGTGCTATGTTTCAGTCCCAACGTGTACCGGTTTACGTCGTTGCTTTGCTACGCTGTGCTGTTGGGACCTACCTGGTGCGACGCCGGGTGCGGTGGTTTTTGAGTGATGACGTCGATTAAAAGATGACGTCTGTGCTACCACATATTGTTGGCTTCTTCATTACCAATTTCCATAGCAATGCTAAAATATGCTAACATATGCTAAAATATGCTAAAATATGCTAAGATCATATCAAGTCACTCCTTTTTGGGGTAAATCATATATACTGTATCAATCTGTATCATGTATAAAGTCACTCCTTTTGGGTAATCCCACAATCAAGCAGTCAGGGAGGCTACATGCTTCAACGACAAAAGAGAGCGGGCAAATGGACAATCTCAGCTCAAATGATTGCATTCCAAAGAGGACAGTTGCCACCTTGGCCCAATGCCACTGGTTGTTGTAATGATTAGTAATGTCAACCCCGGACGAATAAACCCTGACTCTTAGTTAGAGAGCTACCAGCAAAAATAGTGATACTTTCTTATTATGATCTGATTACGATGAGTTGGCAACCCTCCCCATTAAATTGGCTGTTCTGAATCCTGGGTTAAACACGTTGTGGTTCGCTATTTGTGGCTCGCATCCTTGGCTTGGATGGTGCTGTGTGAAAGGCCCAGACGCCACCCTGTGTTAGCCATGGCGACAAAGTGCGACCCCCAAGGGGCCACTGCCGCCGTGGTGAATTCCCCTTTTTGTGGGAAAATTCGCGAGGATTCCCTGAGACCTGGCAGTGCGGTTTCGACATCAGATTCGTACTACCGCCATAAGAATGACATGTTTGGTTGGCTTTCTTTGATAACGTTATATAAGCGACTTCGTTACGAGTTGGCGGTTTTGTGCTTTTGACATGTGGCTTCAAAACTGTGATTTTTTCGTGAAACCAGGGAAAAAGAGTGCCCCTGCATGGGGTGGTAGAAAGAATCATCCTGAAATATAGATCAAGTATACTAATACTCAAAACCGTTGATCATATAAACATTTGGGGGTACTCTCACTTTGTAAGCACAGTAGTCAATAGCATTCAATGACCAGTTGCAAATCCGAGAACTCTGCTGAGGGAACTTCGCCGTCAGCATATCATCTTTCAAGTTGTCCAAAATATATCGTCGGCCTTGCGAAGGGAAATGCATATAGGTTTTTCATCGTTTTGTTTCGGGAATGTTTGAAGGCATCCCAATTTTTGGTGGTAAGAAGTGTGTTTTTGGCGTGTTGCGTCGCAGGACTGGGTCAACCTTCGGTTGATGTGTTATAGCGGGTCGATGTATGATTGGTCATGTGGATAAGCTTTCGGCATACAAATTGACTCATTCTTGAAAGGCATTTGAGCACCTACCATATCTACCCTCCAGTAAACAAACATAGCTGTAAAAACTCTCCGCATAAACTGCACATGTATATACACAATAAGACTACTCTGCAGCGTTGGTTCAAAAGGATCAGGTGCTTAGCGGTTGTAAGCTGTNCTGGTAAACTACAGGTTATCAGCCGTAGTCTCACCACCTAGCTATGGAACACGGGACACCAGCCGACCTACCCCTCGCCATCCCAGGGTCAGGACCACCGATCCGACCAGCCGGGAGCGATCCCGTGCCGATGAGTACTGAGGAAATCAATCAGCCAGTGGTTGCTTACTTCACGTTCATTCAGAACAACATGGCCCAGATCACCAGTGGGAATGCGACTCAGGTCATGAGGGAAGCCGAACAGCGGCATCTCCAGATC
>BGPT01001757.1:106842-134992 GCA_003297045.1 Symbiodinium sp. clade C Y103 | reverse complement strand
AGTAGGTCCTGAAAAGTTTTCTGGGTACTGAAAAACCAGCACTTTGGCACAGGGTCTGAAAAAAGACGTAGGTGGAAGATTCAGGTATATATATATATATGTATATTATTAGATACATATATAAATAAATATACATAAACAACTTCCATGAACTTCCTATAGTATTGAAAAAAACAAAAACATGTTGGACTTTCATACTAGATGTCCATCAATCAGACAAGAGACGGTGTTGCCTTTGAGATTGGCCACCACATACCTGCGTGCTGAGGTAGTCCCGCCGCTTTTAATGGATTAAAGAAACATGTTTGCAGTTGTCCTAGGGCCCGAACTATCGTCACAACCCTCCTGTCGTGGAGCCCCTGCTTTCACTGCTAAGTTATAAATGGATATAAATTGGGGTTATAATTCCACTAATTGGATTACTTACTGACTTACAACTGGTATTTCGGACCATTTTTGCGTGCCATTCAATGACCACAACTCGGGTTTGTCAGCCATTTCACACAGTCTCATGTTTGCAACATCTACAAAGAGGATTTCTTGCCAACACCATTAATGCCATAAAGGTTTAGGGGAATTTAACAAGCCAAATGTATTGGATCCAACAACCGCCACTATCTATATAATACATCTACCATATGGGTCTGTCAAAAACCAAGCTGGAATTACTCTCTTTTCTTTTAAAAATATGGTGTCTGTTGCTGGGAAACAATGTGGTTTCAATCTGTTGGACTCCAAAAACTCCAAAAAGTCACACAAACCCACATGGACACAGCCCAGAAAAGATCCAATTGGAACTTCGAATTGTGGGTCTTCATGTGCCAGGTAAATTGCGTGTGCGTGACAGCCAAACAGCAAGTGGGTAAAAAAACATGCAGTATATCATGTATAAGCGTTTCAAAGTCACTTGTAGTCACCCTGCAAAAGATAGACAAGTGAAACACAAAAAAATGTACAGTACATCAATGTTCTGTGTTCTTGAATCTTTGTGGGGACTGCGATACTCTAATTTCATCTAATTTCCAAGGTCATCGACATTGCCACGAACAATTTTGAAGGGGTTCTGCCTCAGGATACAGAATGAAAGGATTGCTGGTCTTAGTGCTTGGGTTCTGGCTCTCTTTGCACCAACTGGGTGTGTCTGAAAATGGGGTATCTCGCGAAAATTGCCATTTATACAAGTATGGCCCTTTACCAGTTGAGTCAGTAAATCACCCCTTTTCCCATTTGAAACCATTTATAACTGGTAAATGGCCACAAGTATACTGGAAGGAATGGGGTAGCCTATTTTCAGATAGACCCGACTCACCAACTGAACATCTCCGAGATGCACAGGCGTTTTGCTCTTGGTACACTCGCAGAGCCTATACCACTGAGGCGGCTCCTCGGCTGCTGGAGGCACACATCAAAATGCTTCTTTCAGGGGAAATAAAACGTGGGAAATTTCTTCGAAGATCACACAGTGAACTCACCAAAAACAAAGTTTAAGACACCAAACAAATGTGTCTTGCCCTGGAAGAGGGATTTGCTTCACCAAGTTTCAGGGCCAAAACGCACAAAACTTAGGCGGCTTGATGCTTAGCCAAGAGACGTTGGGTTTGGGATCTAGAAGGATGGAGATCTGATAGCCAATGACCTGTGCTCCGTGGTCATTCCTTAGAGCTACGCTTCATGGATTGATTGTGGTGTATAATACAATGGTGTCAAGACCTCATTCTGGAAGCTACTGCGCTCATGATTGTGAATCAGAATTGAGTCATATCTATCTGTACCAAATCTGCCAGAAAATGACTAGCCATGAGATCCGGTTGCCGCCAAGCGACTTGGGCGGAGCCCATCGTACAGTAACTTCGCTCTGCTTGACATCTGCAGAATGGATGTCCTGCGACGACATTTGTTCTTCCCTTGGTGTGTTTTGTTGCAGTTAGCTGCATTGCATGGCAGCAAAGCAAACTACAAGTATGCACCTATGAAGACATAATATACAGTACATGTAATATGATATATATATATATATACATTGCCAATCTTAGATAACCTACAAAAGAATAATTTCTTAGCTGGTTAGGATACAACAATGTCCTTTTCTGACCAAAAAAGATGTTCCCTTGAATATGCCATTTACGTGGTGATATGTCACCATGCTTGGTATTTGATTTCATCCAATGTGCATCGCTATGGATACCACTAAAATCAACCACCGTTGCTTGATTCCTCATTTTTTTCAGCTGCTTAAGTGGTTGATTCAACCATTTCAATCCTTCGGTACTGACAGAATCCTGCAATAAAAAACACTTCGGCCATTGAGGTCTGGCCTAGATGCCGCCAACCTTAGTTCTGCCTTTAAATCCCGGTTGTTACTGTATCCTGCTCTCGGTCAAAACAACAATTTACAGTATGTACAACGTCTTCTTGGTTCAAGCACCATGTTTTTATTGGTGTCTTTGCTTAAATCGTCATGTCTGTCTGCACAATCCCCAATTTCTGTAGTTTCAATCCCCATTTTCTGGAGCCTATATGTTTCAATCCCCATTTTTAACGATAACTCACCTGTTTTGTTCCTAAACAATCCCCACTTCCCCATGGACCACAGCCCGAGGACGATCACAACCGGCGAAGGTCCTCCACAGCCGCTGGCGTGGTGCAAACGTGGTACCTGCCAGCGTTTGCACAAATTCCAGAAACAATCTGTTTATATAGATACAATGTGGACATATGTGGACCACCCCAGTTATGAGCTGGTTTATAAACCCGAAGAGTTGTAAGATGTTATGAGTATCAGAAACCACATTTGTTGGAGGTATATTATATCGGTATATATTCTATACAAACTTATAAACCAACTTAGCCATCTTGGGGGCCCTTGGGGGCCCCTGTACATATATATTACATATACAATTAAATTGCATAACAAAACCTACATGAATATACATTAATCCCATCCAACCGAATCCATAAAGCAAAGCTTGTATCATCAAGGCTTAGCCTTCAGTCTCCTCCGGTTCAAATGATGACCTCAGGGATGACATTGGTGACACAAAATTCCCCGATGGGGATCAGTGAGCCTCCAAGAATATCATAGCGAAAATTGGACAACTTTTGGCGGATACTTTCGAACATCCAGTATGGGATTCTAATGTATAAAACGTTGGCTTGTAGCTATTTACTTCGGATGTTTACAGTAGATATATAGATGTATCAATAATATATATATATATACATATATATATATATATATTTTTTCAAGGTATGTATATATATCCAGGTCAATATGTAAACACCAAAATGTCACAACGGTGAATGGAACCCCACGTAATGGATGCTCTGCCTGCCCTAAGCTATCCCGGGGACAAGCACTTCTTAATGATGGACACGGCAGAATCAAAATCAGAATTCTGATTAAATGGTCAATGATGGTTGATGATCTTGAAGAAACCGAATCAGAATAAGAACCAAACCTTTTTTTGAATCAACGAATTTGTTTAATTTCTGCAAGAAAGACCAAACCCATCCCCAAGCCCAATAAATCAGTCGATATGGAGCCAAAGTGAACAGACTAATTACAACTGAGACTTGGAAGTGTCATCATTGATGAGAACACAAATTATACCAAGCATTTCTTTCGATCTCTGGCACCTTCAGTTTTCTCTACCACGTCCTCGCTTCAAGAGAACGAACAGCGGCATCCAGTCGCGCCGTCTCCAGTTGCGTCTCATGCTGCCCGGTCTTAGAGTCTCGGAGTCTCGGATGAACTGCAAAACACCAAAATCACCTGAAGACCATGAAAATGACGCTGTCATGAAACTCTAATGGGCGCTGCTTGGACGACTCTGTAAATTGGAAGATGGTTGTTACATGTTGTTACATTAAGTATATAATCCTGTATAATGTGGGTAAAACAATAATAAACCATCCCCCAAGTCACCATATATAGGTGGTATAAACCATTCCCAGTCATGGATGGTTTATGGCATTGTTTTACCGACATTATAGCTGGTTAATGGTTCGACAAATCAGGATTCTAGCAAGCAGATCTCCAGGCCCGGGTCACGAAACAAGCCGATGGCTAATCTTAGACACCTGTTTAAGGCAGGTCTCAGCACAGTGGCATATTACCCGGTTTATATCATTTATGGAAGAAGCGCAAAGAACATGAAACTACCATCGCGCGCAAGATCTTTGATGGTTTAGATTCCAACTACATGCTATTCATCACTATCTTATATGTCCACTAAACCCCGTGAAAAGAACAGCTATCAAGTTGCCCAAGCAAGGTTTACCCATTGTGCTTGCACTATATCCAAAGCATGGCATCCTACCACTTTCGAACTTGAGCAGCTGGATCCCCACCACCATCAAATGATGTTGACAAAAACATGTACATGGTTAGTAGCTAGGTTGTATATACCCCCCTTGTATCCAGGTCAATCTTGGATATCCCAAAAACTGATTGGTTCAGCCGTTCAGTTGGCTAGCTGATTGGCAGCATCCAGGTTGAGCCCTGTAGCTGGATTGATGACCCATGGTATCAGTATGAGTTCTTCAGCGACTTGCGCGGTGGAAAAAACATCAAGGTTGAAAGGAACCAAATCTAGGACATCGAATTAATATAGGGAAATCCCGTAGTTTCCGTGGAAATCACAGTACAAATGGTAAAGTTTCGTGAGTGGGAATTTCTTCAAAGCGGGAATACCTGAAATCATGCAAGTGACTGGACCATTTGTTCATTGGACTAGTTTAAGGGACAATTTACAGCAAACCTCTATATTTGATGGTAAAAACCATTGGTTTCCTGTAGATTTCCCGTTAACCAATCCAATGATTTGTGACCAGTTTACTATTTATCAGCTATGGTTTAGGCAAATATGGAGGTTTCCTAAAATAGGGGTACCCCCAAATCATCCATTTATAGATGGATTTTCCATTATAAACCATCCATTTTGGGGTACCCCCATTTTAGGAAACTTCCAGGATCAGCAGTCGGGTTTAGGCCTCAATCGCATTTCTGCAACACGATGGCCTGACAGTTGAAAGAGATGTGTCATATTGTTGCCTGGAATCTGATGTTTTTTCCACCCAGGTATAACATGGTATAACTTATCAGAATGCCTATGTATCATTATTTGAAGAATTATAAACATTGTTTTTCCTGGAATCACAGTTGATAGATAGGACTGAAGTAGCAAAAAACATCAAAAAACAGCATTTCCGCAGTCATTTGCTGTGGCTCACCAGACCGTCTGACAAGACAGTGCTTAACCACAAGCAATGGGGACACATAGGAATTCTGATAACTTATACCTATATTATTAGGTTTTACACCGGGTTTTGTGGTAGACATGTCTGTATAGTTCAGAGGGTGAACAAAAGCCAATGTATAATTAACAGGGGGATCCATTACATGGTATATACACATATAAATGCATACATATGTCTGTCTGTATGTATAATATAGGTACGCAATTGGGAACCAGGTTACCACCCAATGTGTTTGTTACTTGAGTAAGATTACACACATGATCAGGGATTGCTGGCTCTATATGGACATACGGACATAATACGTCCGACAGGCAATGCTTGATTCCATGTGATGCATGAACATGTCAAAGAGCAAAATACACTGTAAAACGCAGCACAAAAGTGTGTTTCATGATTTGGACTCTATCAAACATTGCTCATCTCCGTGGAACCACAATGTCTTTACGCTGAAAACATATACCCTATATCATCATCTAGACATTACAATGTCGGCAAAATTAATAACCAAAAAAAACTAACACATCCTAGAGAAGCAGTTTTGTATGGTATTTTCTCTGTTTGGGCTTATGCACATCGATACAATATGATACAATTATGTAAAAACATGTGTATTAAATACTATATATTGTCTTTCATATGAAGTATTCTCACTAGACATTTCTCTGTATCTATGTGAATATATACATACAGTTTGCTCATTTCGGCTATGGAATGCCATGGATGATACTGTTTTTATCCGGAATTAGAGATTCGACTGACCAACCCTACTCATTTGAAACAGTCATCGAAAGGGAAGTCCAAAGCAAAAGGCTTTTTACACAATGGCGTTCCCATCCCAAGCTGGAAAAGGATAGTCCCCATGGTCAATCAACAAATCATGTCCCAGGTACACAATCATTCTACTTCCAGAGCATGTTTGTTGAGGTTTGTGTGGTTGAAAGCTGATGTCACTGCAATCATACCTCAAGCTGAGACCCTGGATGTATATCATCTGCATCCAAAAAATCACCACCATTTTGGGAGAGGAAATCTATGGTGATGTTCCTGGAAAAATCAAATGACCACTTGTGCCTTGGCGTATTTTTCTGACCCATAAAGATTGGTACCCCAGAATCTTAGTCCTTTTGTCCCAACTGAGGGTCAAAACATGTATATAATCGTCAACTAAAAAATCAAGAGATATCAAGAGTCATATATACCGCCGTGATTCCTTTTTTTCTGAACAACCTCAGGGTTACCCCAGGTGGTTACTTCAACCCTGAGTGAATTCCAGGCCGCCGGGTCTCCTGCCAAAATATCGAAGATCCCCCAGGTGGTGGTCTTCCGCTGCAGCTGGAAATCTTGCAGCGGGGCCAAGGCACGCCTTGGCAGCGCCATTTTCACCAAGGATGGCTGGGAAATCCCCCGTTCGAAACGCTGGATCTAATGGGAATTCATAGGATTTACTGTGAATTAATGCGATTTGGTGTCAATGGGAATGTCAGGGGTCCTGTGAGGTACTGTACCGTGTATATATGTAAAGCCATAGAAATTGGGGATATGATCCCCTGAATTTTGGCCCTTGCAAGTGCTTACATAGGCCTTATATACAATTACCTCCAATTTTGGTACCTGAAATGGCCATTTAATGTGGGAAAATCACAGAAAAATGGTGAATTGGGACATAGTTATATGTTGAAGAGGGGAACTGATGTTTTCGCAAAGGGTGGACAAATTCGACAGCCCTATCTTTTGAACATTTTTAAACAACATATCCTGTGTTTTTGGGAAAGACTTTGACCTTGCACTGTATTTTGAGGTGGGGATATGGTGGGATCTTAGTTGTGGGATGTCCCAACATCCACAAAACATGTGTCCCGGGAATTCAACCCA
This sequence comes from Symbiodinium sp. clade C Y103, assembly GCA_003297045.1. Classification (NCBI taxonomy): domain Eukaryota; class Dinophyceae; order Suessiales; family Symbiodiniaceae; genus Cladocopium; species Cladocopium sp. clade C. The sequence goes on along the minus strand of BGPT01001757.1, from coordinate 127,861 downwards.
TATGCTCCATGTATGATGTATCTAAATCTACAAAAACGGGACATTTTTGGGGTGAATGATGGTAAACCATGACACATGGTAATTTTAAAGTCAGCCCCATGAAGTTTGACAACCCCCCAATGGACAGAAAAGTTGGACGCCTGGAAGTTATGGAGGACACATCACCTTTCACATTGTCACGCCCAGGATTCCCAGAACCTATGTTGGCCGGCTTCTTTTGGATGCTCAACCGAGGATGCACATCGAAGCAGACGCAAGTACGGGTGTCAAATGGTAAATAGCATGCTTTGCTTCGAAAAATGGACCAACATGTGTCGCAAAAAAAACAATACCCACAGCCACTTGAGTAAATCTGCCTTTGTGTATGCTCAAGTCCCCCTTTCGCTACCAGATCTTGTTGGTTAAATACACATGTTTGTTGACAAACAATCACAAGTTTGGTTGGTTATATTTTCTTGGTTCAACCACATGTTTGTTTCGTAAAAGAGAAAAACACATTTATTGATACTTAACATCCTTATATGAGTCTCTCTGAAAGTGGGGTAGCCTAAATCCCATTGTTTATCATCATTGTACATAATTTTCCTTATCGAAATGGCACTTTGGAGGGTATACCTCATTGATACCTCATTTTCAGAGACACCCATGGCCATGCTGCCCAGTAGCCCCACCAGGGTCGTGGTTTGGGCGCCCATCATGCCGCTTTTGATGGCCCAAACGTACGCCACCTTGAGGCCATGAAGTCATTGGGCTCAAACTGCTTTTCGGTTCGCTTTTGCACCGTGATTTCGGCAGCAACAGTTGGATTTAAGCACATTTTTTCTGGATATATTACCAGCAAAAATGGTGAAATAGATCCCACTTAAGCAACGACGTTTATCACTCGAAACAATGATAAAATTTGGATATATTGTATTTCTTGTGGGTGGAACAAGAGTAGCAAAGGTGACTGAGGGGTTTTTACAATAACTGAAGATGCGGATTGAATGGAACCAAGACAAGTGGAGAAGAATGGCTGATGTTTTTTTGAATTTCACCAGCAAAGATGGGATCAAACCAAGCTTTGTTTTGGCGCTAGAACAGAGATACAATGGAATATAGAACCACCAACATGATACCAGTGAGGTTTGTCTGAACATGGAGGGAACTCCAGTTTATGCCCCTTCGAATTGGGAAAATGGTCATACATTATTGGTGATACATTATTCAGTGAAATTTCTTTCCACCTGCCCAGATCTATGGCATTTAATCTATTGCTGTTATTAGATCAAGTGTCATGAGCTACCTGACCAGTCGAGGTAATTACATTCATGTCGTATACATTGGTGTTCTCGCTTACAATGTTTGAGCAGTTGAATTACGAAAAATATTGTATTATAGACGAGTGGATACACCATTCTATGTTCTTTCTAGTGATAAGTTCACTACTTGCATTATGTTTTGTATTGTATCTGTATTCATTTTTTGTGTAGCGTATTCACCTGCACAGCCGGATGATCTTGGGGGCTAAATGTAGGCAGCGAAAAATATCAGCACCATGATCTGGCTTGGCAGTGTTGTTGACTTGATTGCAGCTTTACTGAGATAATAAATGATGATAAATGGAATTTGAGGTGGCAGTACGGTACGACTTTAAAAACACAAACTGAACAAATGGGGGTCTCAGTTTGATCAATATTCACTTCATCTGGAAACCAGCCGGTGAACTCACAAATCTAATCATCAGGATCCGAACACTGGTTATATAGCTCTATCTTCGATTCCGCTCTGGACATGCTGAGGCGCCTTTGGCCCCCCAGCAAAAACCATAGTAATACTGTGGATGGTTGCGAAATCCTGCACCAGGCAGGGTAATTCTTGGGATTCCTATGAACCAGTGTAAATAATAGGATTGTAGTGATTGTAGCGGAAAAAACCATCTACTAACTGGTGCAGGACTTCTATCATCCACAGTACAGTAGATTCCCCAAATTAAATTGGTTGAGTTCCCAATGCGAAACAACAAAAAAAACACTCGAGGAAACCCAGAACCTGCTGCCAAAATACCAAATGATGATCCAACTTCTCCATTGGCAGACTCATTGCCTCCTGATGTGGCGCGCCAGGACTGGTGAGGTGCTGGACCAGCATTCCAAGATGTTCTCTTGGGCCAAAGAAATGATCAATCTTCCTCAAGTTCGGATGGCGGGCATCAAAATACTGTGGATTTTGCTGATTAAATCATGATCTTTTGATGGGAACCTCCTGTTCCGAAGCTGGTGAATTTTACTTGGTAAGTAAAACCAGGGACAATTTTCCACACCTGCCAAGAGACAACAAAAGATATATTCCGCCGGCCTGCTGGCGTGTTTTGTGGATGTTCTTGGAATACATCTGTAGCTTAGCTAAGCTTACTTGCGCGGATTTTTCAATTCACTACCCCTTCCCCCAGCTTCCCCCGCTCTCTCTACTATAGTCTAACCTAATCTAGTATATCTAGTGCAGTCTGGTATAGTCTAGTTTAAACTAGTACAGTCTAGGCTCGTATACAGTAGTCTCATCTCGTCTCGGTGCTCCTCCTCCTCCTCCTCATCCTCATCATCATCATCATCATCATCATCATCATCCTCCTCGTCTTCTGTTCTCTTTCATCCTTCTTCTTCCTCCCCTATGCACCATTGTTCCACGTGTTTTCAAAGTTTGTTCCACATGTTTCCACGTTTTTCCACGTTTTCTTGCCTGTTCTCGCCTGAGGGGTGCGGCATTTTTCCCCTGTTTTCCCCACTGTTTACTGCCCGTTCCAGGCAGACGTACGTTCTAACCTGCATGGCTTGCATCTCCCAACTCGACTTCTTTCTGTTCAATCTCCAGAGATGTTTTTACACAGAGTGACAAGTCTTTACACCGAGAAGTTTTTACATAGAGAAGTTTTTACACAGAGAAGTCTTTACACTGAGAAGCTTTTACACACAGAAGCTTTTACACACAAAGTCTTTACACAGAGGAGCTTTTACACACAAACGCGCTTACACACTGAAGCTTTTACACACAGAGGCTTTTCCACAGAGACACTTTTACACAGAGAAGTCTTTACACAAACAAACATTTACACCAACTAGCTTTTACACAAACACTCTTTTACGCCAAGCAATTTTTGCAGCCATCCACTTTTACACCGACCAGCTTTTACGCAAACCCGCTTTTACACAACCTCGCGTTTACACAAACCAACATTTGGACAAACCACCTTTTACCTTTTACACCACCCAGCTTGACACAACCCCTGCTTTCGCCCTGTGGGCCACAGGCAAGAGGGCTGGCGGAATGCCGAAGGCTATGAAATATTACTTATTATATTGGATAGATGTATAAATCGCAAACAAAATGAACTATATCATTTAAAGAAAACAAATATAACTAAGAACTAAGCTATCCATCCAATTTCATCCAAGGCTTCCCCATGTCTCCCCTCGGGTCCTCAAAGGTGGCCACCAAATTCTGATTGGGCCCATCTTCACTGAAGCCCACCTGATCCCAACGTCTGGCTACGGCTGGGCTAACTTTTCATGGGTATAACTATAGTGATATAACCCCAACCTATATGTTGGGATATATGCTATAACCCCTATAACTATGGTGAAATATATCCACTTGGTTCACTGGAACTGCACTTCCAAGTAGGATGAATTAGGGAGAATTAGGGAGAATTAGGGTATGTTTGAGGTTGAGGCTTGCGAATTTAAATCTTCAAATGATGTCAAACATTCATTTTGAAGCAAAGTGTAAGGGACATTGATGGTTGAACCGTTCCACGGCTACTGATTGGCGCGCCTTTTGACATGCAAGAGTCCACCATTGATTTGTCAGTACCCTTCGGTGTCATCAAACACGGTAATGACAAATCCCCCTGGAGGTTTCAATGGGAAAATATGGGAAAATATGGGAACACCATTGAACTATGGCTGGTGGATTTCCAGCCAGCCAGGTTTGATTACCGGAGGATAAACATGTTCACATGTTTTGTTTCAAGGTTTCCAACCGTTCCATTCCACCGCATAACCCAGCCTGAGCTGCAGGTTTGTAGGCCTTTTGAGCCTTAGGCGAAGATACTAAGCTTCTTAGCTGGACCATGGAGTTAGAAAGAAACTGCGATACAAAGTGGATGACATAATCCAACATAGACGAATCAAATCTAACCAGTTGACTACTGCAACCCGATACCAAGTGGATTATAGCCAACTACAGTGTACACTAATAATTAATATATGTCCAAATCAGTTAACCAACGTCCACGAGCCATCTAGATCTGCGAGTAAAGTACGTTAGCAGGCTGTTAACGAAGTGCAGGAAACATGCCAGCGCTGGCATGGCTGGCATATCGCGAACAAAGAAAATATGTGAATATGCTGCCAATGAAATACTTATGAATGGATTGGACCAGACTAGAACGAATTGAGAAACTGTATCAAGTATCATGACCATGTCATCATTATAATTATGTTCTGTGGCATATACAATGTAAACAGTCAATTGTCGATGCAATATATAGATATACGCTACACCTCCAAGGCTTTCATGGGGAGTCCAAGTTCATGTATGATGACAATCCCCAATATATTCAAGTTGGTATAACCCCGAAACAAAAAATAAGCATACGGATACTGTGTAATATGTATATACACTGTTGCTTCATTATTAAGCATCCATTTATAAACCTATTGTATCTATCTATTACATGTGAATTGAGTCTGTATATGACCATATTATATGTCATATTTAATATGTATTTTGATCTGTATATTATACGTGTGATTGATGTGATATCCGTATAGAATGGTGTTATGGTCATCGACCAACCATGGTCTATCATATCCCAATTATTGATGGTTTAAAACCCCAGACATTGATGACTAAACCGCACTTACTTTCAATCAATGCTCAAGAAGGGTTTTTGAAACTGAATATTAGAATATATCCTTAGATAAACATTACGTCATACACCATACACCTATATCCCAGGATATTTAGTCATATCCCCGGAAAATCGTCACAACCGCGATACAATGACTCATAGACTCCATGGGAAATAGCCAGAACTCGTGCATAGATCTCACACACCTTTCTGTATCCTCACATATATCAGTATTTTGATCAGTTTTTTGAGTCGCCAGGCCTTCCCCATCCCTCCGTCACCTGCGACACCAAGTAGTGGCCGTCGACGCTTTGCAACGGCGGATCCCGTGGCAAGGGAATGTGGTCCGGCTCCTGCCGTGGGTCATCCCGAAAGTGCACCGGACGTCCAAGAGCGGTAGATCAAGCCCGGGATAACATGATAAAAATGACCATCCCGAAATTTGTTGATGCTGATGTTCATAGGAACTCTTTAGCAACATCACTGGAACATGCATTCTTCACAGCGGGCTACCTTTAATGATCCGATGTTTTCCTTTGATCACCCTGCCATTTCCTTTGAAAACCTCTTGTTTTCTTCTGTGATCTTTTGTTTTCTTAGTTTTCCTATCAGTACAAGTATGTTTTCTTTAAGACAGATGTTGGTGAGATACTCTACATTTCCACCAAGGTATGGGCCAAAGCTAGCAGCGTCAGCCTTTTCAATGCATGGGTTGCACCAAAATATGGTTTTTAATTGTGAGCGGAGACCAACAAAAACAACAGCAAGAAACACAAAGGAACTAGCAAGATCAGTGTTCTTCTTTGGATTATCTCATGTTTCCTTTGATTTATTTTGGTTTCCTTTGATTTCCTTTGATTTCCTTTGATTTCCTTGGTTTCCTTTGATTTCCTTTGATTTCCTTTGATTTCCTTGGTTTCCTTTGATTTCCTTTGATTTCCTTTGATTTCCTTTGGTTTCCTTCGATTTCCTTTGGTTTCCTTTGGTTTGGGGCTGGGTGGATTCTATGGTTTTCCTTTCGTTTCCTTTCGTTTCCTTTGGTTTCCTTTGGTTTGCGGCTGGGTGGATTCTATGGTTTTCCTTTGGTTTCCTTTGGTTTCCTTTGATCCTGCAATAATGTCCCTGACACTGAGTGAATGCCACCAAGGGGAAAACAATGGAAAAGAAAATCCAAGGAAAAGACAAACCAATCAAAGAAAATCCAAGGAGGCCATAAGCCCATAGAATGCACCAATCATGTCTGCTGCTAATAGGTTTGCAAGAGATGTGTTTGACATTTAATGTTTATAATTAATTCTATACTTGTTTATGTTTGCTTCAAACATGTGTGGGAAAAAAGTGATCCAAACACAAAGAAAAATCAGGTCTTACGCAATGCTATGGCTATTTAATGCTATTTCATGACGATTTCTGAGAGTATGACGTGATATGACCATGATATCGTAGGATCTATGGTTCAAGTTGGGGGATACGTATCACAAGGTGGTGCCTCATAGCGTTGATTTATACGTAGATGAACTGTTGGGTTTACGGTACATATATCTGCAGCGAACTGTGCGAGCCAATTCATAAATAAAAAATATCAAAAACGGACCACCTCTTATATCACTGGGTCGGTTTTGACGTCAAGTAACAGAAGCAACAAGAAATCAAAAATCAGTGGGTTGCAACAAGCAAGATGGGGACTACCCATGCCGGGTCACGGGTTCCAAATGAAATCCTCCGACTTTGGAGCCATGCCAAGCAATGTGTCGAACTGGGTTCTTAAGAGATGTTCAATGACTCAAGGGAGCTAAGAGTTGTCTGAAAGTTCGATAAAGAGCGGTATGTCGCAAGGTTGTTGGCCGCTAAAAACTGAACCCTCCTCTTCCAAAGAATCAACCACCGTCGATGAAAACCAAAGACTCTTTTCGATCAACCTCTTGGGAAGTGTTCGCATGCCAACAAATGCAGCATCCAAGCCAAAAAGCTAAAAGGTCTTCACCGGGGACAAAGCGCTCCGTTCTCAACGGAAAACCAAATAGTTATTCTGACTTGGTACTGGAAACATTGTGTCATTATGTTTTGAGAAAAAATGTAACCAATGAACCATGCAAATCAAATGCCCAAATCTTCCCCAAAATTCTTACCATCATAGCATCATGGCTGGGAATTCCACCCTCCTCCGAGCGCGGGTGTAAGGAGATGAAATACTTCAGCGACTCGAACCAACCTGCCACGAAACACGGACGGGACCCAGATCTGGGGCTCCATGTTTGAAACCTTTTACAATGGTAAAATAATGAGAACATAGTGTCAAAATCAAGAGATTGTAAGAACAAGAAATGAGCTTTTCCCCATTGTAAGACGATCTGGGGAAATGGATAAAATCAAGAAGCTGATGGAAAAACAATGGATAAATTCCGTATCACTTGGAGAATGGATGTCTCACTCGGAAAATAATTTATAAAATTCTATAAATGGGAAAGGTTCCAGCAAGCTTTGTTTGACTGCCAGAGCGTAATATTAAATTAGCCAACATCAATGAATAACAAGTAAAATGGACATTCAACACATCAAAATGAGGATATTACATACTGTACATGGAGGTTTCCTGAAACCGCTATACCCCCAAATCATCCATGTTAAACGGATTTTCCATTATAAACCATCTATTCTTGGGGTCATGTACCCTAACCCCCCATATTTATATATATATATATATACCAGTATACATAGTTATATATATATATAGCTCTCCTTGACAATGGTCCTTCAGCCCAAAAGCGCTTCGCCCAGCTCTGCTTGCAGCAGCCGGGGCTCGTAGTCCTCTTGTTTCTGTTTATTCTACTTTTCCATCTCATGAGTTGGGGATGACAATTAAAGCCAATAGTTATATCATATTAGTACTATCATAATTAGCCAATTTCTCTCTCATTAGTTAGTGTGATTATATAACTATTGGCTTGATGATGGGGATGATATATTTAATCTGCGGTTGGATGGATAAACAGAAGCCAACAAGGCTAGGGGACCCACATTGTAACTCGGTATGCTTGACATGTAGAGGAAATCGACAGTAGGACCTTGTGGATTTTCACTAAAACCATTTGGAATATCCTGCAATGTGAGGCCCCCTAGATAGCTAAGTTGGTTTATAACTCCAATAGCTATGGTTTATGATACTTATAACTATACTTAATGGGGTTTATAAACCAACTTGTAACTAGGGGGCCTCACATTGTGGGATGTGATGTTTGTTTCAAATCCTTCGGAAAGTGACCGATCGCTCTCCCCAGAATAATCCTCCATTGTGTTGAAATCGATAATGGAACCTGCAAGACAAAGAAGACACGCTGGTTTGGACATTTAATCCTCCAGAGATGGAACCTTAGGCATGATGATACTAGTCCATGATCTTCCTGCTCAAATAACCTCTGTGTCACCTTTTGCAACATCTTCATGTAAGCGTCCAAAGCAGGGCGCTGGAACTTAGGAGGTGTGGAAACATATATAACATCTTTTTCACCCACCAAGACTGGGGGAACAAAAATACATACCATGAGAAATAAACTATGTGTTCTTATCCGGTCAATTGAGAGTCCAGGTATTTGTAAATAATCTACTCAGGACTGACTCATCAAATCTCCAAACTCGTTTCCCAACCTGCTTGCAGATCGGGTGCATCAGGATGCAATTCCTCAGCAGCTGCAACAAATTACTTTAAGAAATGAACTACTAGGAACCCTAAAAATCCCAACAAAAGTTGAAGAACACAAGATATAAAATGCAGATTGATGATAGACCCTCGCAAGATCTTTGCAAAAATATATAAACATATTATCAAACAATCAGTGTCTTCAGTCGCATCTGCCCACATTGAAAGGCGGCCATTGAGTGCATGGAGAGTGGCATATTTTCCAATATTTGGATGTTGACAATGGTGGTACCAGAGGGTATATGATGGTATATGATGGTATCTGGAGGTTTCCTAAGTCATAGGGCTACCCCATAGGGTCTTCAGGGTCCGTTTTGAATACCGCCTTCTTCCGCTCTTCTGGGCCTTCCGCAAGCCAGCGAATGAGTTCTGCTTTCTTCCGTTCTCCTTCTTCGCCTGCCACATGCATTCTCCACAGCATGTCCATGCTGGCTCGGATGAAATCACCCAGTTGACTTTGTCTCTTTGTTGTTTTGGGCTCCGCATCATTCGCAGACGCCACCTCATCCACAGGCCCGGTGTCCTCTGCCTCCTCCAGCTCTTGTCGCTCCCCCCCCCCCCGCACGACGGATCCTTCGAATGCTTTGCTTCGTCGGCTTCTTGGGTTCTCCTCTTTAAAATCAACGCATGAGCAAATGTTTGTTGAATTGCAAATGACGGGACATGAAAGAATCCATGCCTAACTGACTGCCTCAATTAATAAACCAATGAATCGATGAATCAATGAACAAATGAAACCATGAATCAGTGCCTCGATGAATGAGCAAAGGAAGGAAGCAATGAATCAGTGAATCACTCAATCAACGAACCATTTATCAATGAACCGCCGACTCAATGAACCAATGAATGAACGGATGAACGAAGGAATGAGTTGATGGATTGGATGGATGGATGGATGGATGGATGGATGGATGGATGGATGGATGAGGCTGCTACTTTGCTGACCTACTTCTTCACTGAATGACCTCTTTGCCGAGGCATCCAGGCTACTTCTGCTCCGAGCTGCCTCCCAGCTAGCTCTTCTGTAGCTTCCGCAACCCAATTCTTCTGCTGGAGCCGCCAGCACCGTGCGCTTTGCAACGTCCAGCTGCGATCCCGCAAAGCACAAAAGTAGCAATATGACGAAGAACTACCTTTCGCGAAGCTGTTACAATGCGTTTAGCAACCTCCAGTCAGATGCAATCACGCTTGCCAGCAAAGTCGTAGCATCACCGTGCTTTGCTGCGCGCAGCCGTGCCCATGCGTCTTGTCACAGCTGGTTGCAAACCCGAAAAGCAGGAGCGTCGCACTGCATCGACCTACATTCGTGCAGCGCTGACAATGGGGACAGCTTTTTGCCATTATGGTGTTGTCATTTTTGGCGCTTTTTATTTGGCATCGAGCTTTCGATATCGTCTGGCGCACATTTGATGGACCTCATCTTCCAAGCGTCTTCGTGTGACATCGAGTTCTCGCTACAAACGGAGACCCTACTTCGGCGACCACGGAAGCCACTGTCCCTGAAAGAAAAAAGAGTTTTGCACCCGAGAATGATTTTCACCCGTGACTTCACATGCGTGCGAGACTAACACGCGTTGGATGTTGACATCGTGATGATGATGATTATGATGGAAAGAAGAAGAAGAATATTAAAATGATGATGCTGCTGATGATGTTGATGATGTTGATGATGATGACCATAGCTATTGAAATTCACCATCTTTACCATGTGAATCATCGCCCTGGCTTCCATGGCTCTTGGTGCTGGTGAGATCCCTGAATTTTAACTGGAGCTTTCAAGAGTAGCCATATGACATACCCTCTCGTAATGGTCATTTATAGTGGATTTTCCCATTAAACATGGTGATTTTCCATAGTTATGTTAGTTTACCAGACGGTATGTGTACATTCTCAAAAACATGACATATCCACCTAGCAATATTATTCCTTACAGGGGGTCATTTCACTCAAGACAACACTATTATGTAATAACCCAGCCTACTAGCCCTTTTTGTTGGGACGTTTCTGCCTAGTAACCATAGATGTCTGAAGTTCACTGAAGGTCGTTTCATCAACGACAGTATTGGGTCATGACTGCAGGTTTTTCAGAGTCATGACTAATTACTTAGATGATCTTAGATGTGCATCCCAGTTCAGAAGTGGTTGTTCCTAATACCATTTGATCTAGTTTACCGATACCGTAGTTTCTGAATCTCTGGATTTTACCCAGTTATTAAAACAGCGGCTAGAACCAACATGTCACATGTCTGATGGTTGAGCTAGCCACCAGCCACGGATGTAAACCACATACCATGCCTGAGTCCCATACATCAAGTCCCAACATAGTTGAAAGAGGACATCCCTGTGCTGTGTTCGTTCATGTTCACCTGTCTAACTGCATATCGATGTTCACCATCCAGTTCAAATGAAAACATATCAAACCGTTATAACATTTACAAATCAACTTCCCTAAGCTCGGTATCACTGAAATAAGTTCACCATACTGATCTGGCCCGTGCGTTCTGGGAATTTCCCTATTCCACTTGTGGCCGCACTCGGCCCCAGGGTCCAGCTCATCCAGCTCCACTTCGATCAAATGTGGTCTCTCCTGCGAGGGCACCAGCAGTTGGATGGCCCTGTGGATCCATTTTGGATAGGCGATCAACCACTAAGAATCTGGAAAAAAAAATGGTGTTTAAATGGGACTGTGTAGCCAATTTTAGTGACTTTATTGCTTCACCAATGAGTTGCATGGGGTTTAATGGGTTTACCGAGATTTAACTACTGTATCCTGACATTGGGGATGTATAGCCAATATGATATCAAATATCCCACAGGACTCCAAGTAATGGATCATAAACCATTCCCAATTGGAGCTTTATGATTGGGTTTGCCACACTGAATAGAGAATGGACGCATCAATTTAATCATGCATTCAGGTTCCAAATCAATATGAATCTGAATGAGAACATGCATGTTTGTTGCATATACTCTTATGTTGAACCTTCATGCCCTCCAAAAAACAAGATTGATCAAACATATTGTGCATTCATTCCGGCGGGTCTTAATTAAAGACGATAACCAAAGGCTAAATTTAAATGTCATTATATAAAGTTCGGCTATGAAACTGGTTAATTACCAAGATCACACACATGTTAGCGGGATGGTGTATAGAGTCCGGCTTCATCACCGGTACACTGTAGCCTACTCCGAGGGTCAGAACTTGCCAATTCTCCTAGGAACAATCAAATGTGTGTGGGTGCTTTGGACCTCAATGAAGGCCGCAGTTTTCAACTAAAATCACTATTCGGAATCAAGAAATTATCTACATATCATATAGTGTACTTTTCTACCGTCAGTCACCCACTCTGTTGCTTAAACACCCACGTGAAATCACAGTTGCAATCCATCCCGAAGGATAGAAGTCAATAGCCTCTGGTATTTTAACATAGCTATTTGAAAATGACAATTTATACTTGATTTACCCATGAAACATGGTGATTTTCAAGTTCGCAAACTGTTGGTTTACCAGAGGGTATCCCAAATAGCTGGAACTGGACACCCAAAATCGGATGAGAACTGGATGAGCTGTACTCCATACATCATCATCCATTGAAGTCTTTGTCAAGACATGGTACTTATATCAGCTACAGGGGAAGGCGAAAGGTACGCCTAGTGGGATAAAAACCTTGCTTTCCGCATGGAACTCCGTAGGCACACCTAAGGTGCGCCTGGGCACGCCTACCNACAGGGGAAGGCGAAAGGTACGCCTAGTGGGATAAAAACCTTGCTTTCCGCATGGAACTCCGTAGGCACACCTAAGGTGCGCCTGGGCACGCCTACCCAGGCACTTCCGCATGGAACTCCGGCTTTCAAGACCACTTTTACAAGATTCAAATGCGCATGTTTCTTGTCAGTTTACCATGGAACTCCGGCTCCACAACTCATGTTTGGGCTCGAGGATTGCATATCAAAGAACACCTTCCATTGTGCAAATCACCATGGAACTCCGCATCCAGAACAGTTCTAGAACATAAGGGAGAGTTGTGAGAAGTTCCAAAATCTTCATGAATCCCCATGGAACTCCGCTTCTCAAGACTACTTTTGTCAGGATCTCATGTGCAAGGTTTTTTGTTGGAACTCCGGATTCACAAGTCATGTTTGGGTAGCAGGATTGCATGTCAAAGAACAACTCCCACTTGGCAGATCACCATGGTAATCTTTACAATAGGTATATGGGTTGTGAAAAATAGGGTGTACCCCCAATGAAATTGCCATTGAACATGGGGATTTTTTTTGGATTAAGCAATGGATTTAGAGGTACACTATTTTCAGACAAACGTATATAAGATTGATTGATTGATTACTTTCATCAGCTATGGTCATCCATCCAATAAATGGCAATAATAATGGTATTCTTTACAGGTATCTAAAATTGATTGATGAAATTGATTGACAAAATTGATTGATGAAATTGATTGATTGATGACCATCTCCCTTGATTTGACCATGGCACACCAACAGTGTCCTCGATGTCGTGCCACGCGGGCGGTTTCTCTTGACCTCAAGGGAAGAATTTTCAGGGGACTCTGGGCTGGGAGAATCCAAAGTTAGGATTGAGATGGATCTAGATCTAGAGATGTATGGAAGATTTATTGATTTATGATCAGTCTAGAATGATCTAGATCTAGATCTAGAAGACTCGGGATATCTCGAGATAGCTCAAGATTTTGATGTGATTTATTGATTTATATTGATTTAAATTTATGATAAGTTGGTAAACACTGCAAACACAACTAGGTTTACCACATGGTTTAAGGGAGACATATCGAACTAGTTAGATGGGTGAACATAGAACAACTTATAAGTGGCCACTGCACGGGGTGGAGTTGACATTTAATCAAGTGCCCCTGACTTGGCTCTTGGGTTAAGTAAACATAAGTATGGTTTATGGTAGATATGTCTATATAGTTGATGGGGTTTATAAACCAACCTTCCACTGGGGGGGGGCACCACCTGGGGGTCCCAGTCAGCTCTGAAGAATGAAGAAGTGGGCGCCATCTATCGCTGGGTTGCAACTGAAGAAGAGCCAGCTACCAACTAGTTGGGATGCATTCTGATCAACGATTCACTGGTGGTTTGGCTTGGTGCTTCGGATTCTCTGGGATACTCCCCAGTTGACCGGTTTTTTTGACCCCTCCCTATGGGAATCTCAGGAATCATATTTAAATTGGGCAACTTGTCATAACTTATCCAAGTTTTACAATGGCAAATATGTCACATATGTTGTCGGATCAGTTTGTTGGTCTGTCTGTCACGAGGCTGACCACGATAGGTTGGGGATCACAGAACCAGCCAGCCATAAAGATATCATGTTTTGTGATATCAGGTGGCCCCCCCCAGGTGTAAGTTGGTCTCTAATGGTTCATAAACCCATCCAATTATATACTGTGTAATTATGTAGATATATATATATGTATATATATATATATGTGATTATATGTGTGTGTTTTTCTATCTATCTACCGCAAACCATAGGAAGGCTAGTGATAAAGTGTTACAACTACACACACACTTTTATCCAAATTAGGGGCTTCACATTACAACAACACCTGTCCCAAAAAATCGCCGTAAGCCGTGCAACTGCTGGGAGGCTGTCGTGCTAGACCATCGCCCATATCCTGCACGCACGCCCAGTTCGTGGACCAGGTTGATTACGGGTTGATTAGCCACCCCCAAAAGAAACAAGTAAGGCTTTATTGACCATCTATGTGTATATATATATAATTTATATATATATATATATCATATATATATATATATACTGTATATACATATTATATATATATATATATATAATATACTGTATATATAATCTGGAAGGCCCTTGTTTGAACCCAAATGCTCTTGAAGATTCAACCATAAATATGAGATGAATATGAGTCGAGGTGCGTCTACTTCTGCCCCCTTTAAAACTTTGAACCCACTGAAAATACATACCAATATGTATATGTATAAAATCTTCAGGGAAGTGGTGAATATCCATGAATATCCCATGGTACATTCATCGAAACAAGATGAAACAAGTCATGAGACTGTGATATCAGTGGCTTCTGGGTATTACAAGCAGCTCCGATGTCCTCGAAACTTCCTTCTACTTGGGACTGTGATGCATTGTTGCTGATACCGTCTTGTGAGGAATACCATGAAAATTGCAAATTGTGAACAATACACACAAATACAGAATACACATATATTTATTTATTTACCACTTGTATGTATCATCCACAAATGAGCAACTTTTGGAGACTCAACATAATAATTGTTGCTTAATGGGGATGTCCAGCTCATTGAATTGTGAGAGCCCCCGATATATTGGGTATTATTGGGTAGTATAGCACCCTTGCAATCATCAACCAACTGGGTTTTGTTAGACCTGCTCAATTTGGTTGTGGATTCGATTCCCGTTCCCGTATTATGGGATATTAACCCCGCTCTGAATATGGTATCTATTCGTGTTCAGGTCGAATTGATCAAGCGTCGGGGATCTTTCTGGACCATTTTTCTTGGTCCTCGATGCGATGAGGGATAGGCACGTGGCCATCATCTCCTTCATCTGGTAGCGGCATGGACTGCCTTCGCAGCGCAGGGCTTGTTAAGAGTTTGCCTAAAATGATGGGACCACACCACTTAGACATTTTGGAGCTGTTGGGATCCCACCCTTGGAAATAGGTCTCCAACCTCAACCGTCTGGTTTGATAAACGGAAATGTACATCCAAAGGACCAAACGGTTCCAATCCTGTCAACTGGTGGATTTAAGCAATGGGAAAATTGAAAATCATCTTCAGCAATGTATATTGTCATATATTGTCACTACATTCCATTGTATTCCAATTATATCCCCCAGATTTCCCCATTATGCTATATCCGTATCCCCATGTTTTATTCTTGGCTTTAGCACATTAGATTCCCAAGGTGTACCACAGCCAACGCTGCAACCACATCAGGTCGAGGCACGCTTGCATCGTCATGGGTGGCGGCGGCGGCCGGTTCATCGATTGGGGCCGCAATGAATTGGGCAATGGTCTAAGTCGGCCCGTGGCTTGGGGAATATCCGGAATTATATGGGGATTCTCCACGGGAAAACCCAAGGGTTTCCTGTAGATGTTCCATGAGTTTCCCTTAAACAATCACTCTGCCAGCTATTTAAGGGACAATCTACCGGAAACCCTTGTTTTCACACAAAAATACGAGGAGCAACCTTGGAATTGTTTCTGGGAACCAAGCCTGCGATACCCAAAACAAAGTGAAAATGACCACTCCAGACATAAGTAGACGGAGACACGTGAAACTGACCCCTCAACATTGATGTGCAACATGCATAAACGGGGCTGGAGCAGGATCATGTTATTAATGAAACTGGCAACTGTAGAGTCATTGAGGCCCCGCAATCAAACTGGTTCCAAGCCTTTATGCATCCCAAACATGCCCAACACGATATCCCAACTAGAACTAGAACCAAAAAGAACAAATCAGCCACTTCTTAGCATCTCTGTAACAATCCTGGCCAAAACAAACATCTTCCCCACCCACTGGCCGTAGCCATCCTCGTGATACCCAAAGGACACAATTCATTGGCCTTTCACCCCATTTCTTTGACAGATTTCCAAATATGTACAGCTAAATTGAGGATACAAAGAAAACAAACTGCACAATACAAGGTAGATCCACCGTTTGTGTGTCCGACCATGATTTCATGTCACGCTCTTCAGTATTAAATCCCATTATAATTATATCCCTATCGTATCCCCAGTTGTGATATGTTGTGATTGTTTCAACATGCTAAAACATTGGTTTTAGTGGTGTTCCCAACATCTTTCCCAACATCCAGATGGTTCAACCATTTCAAACCCCATCTTTCCCCCGAATTTCCATGCTGCGCCACATGGTGCTAGGCCGCACCGAGAGCTGTGCGCCCTGCCGCAGCGACAATGCGGAGCTCGGATGCAGCGGCGAGGCGCTTGACAGAGGGGCGGGTGGGTAACTCCGTTGCCCGGGGAAAGGCGAGACCTCAGGCAAGGTGGACCCTGGAGGTTGGGGAACTTGAAGGTCCTTGGAGGATCCATTTAGATGGGATTTTCCATATAAATTGTTTTTTCCTCTGAAAAAAGGGTGATTTTCCCTTGCAGGGTGTGTTTGTTGGTTTATAAACTCCACGAATAGTAGGGATATATCAAGCATAGTTCTTGGACTTGTTTGAAGCAACTTAGCTATCGTTTGGGGGCATCACAAAAAACACCGTGTAGGATTTCTTTCAAAGTGGTTTATGATGGCAATGCTGGTGAACATACATTCCCCCGAGTTAAAAACTTTGACTTTGCCAGGGAACTAGAAGAGTACTATTTTCAGGGTCTATGCAAATTTGGCGGAGGGTTTAACAATAATAACCAAGTCTTAGAAAACTATCTATTCTTGAGGTGGGGAGTTGGAGGGACCATGGACCTGTGTTGGGATATGAATCGACCTATTTCATCCAATGGGGATATCGGATATTCAATGGGGATGTTATGGTATGGGATACTTGGAACGTCTATGGGATACTTTGACTATCTGATAGGAACTATGATATGCAAGGTGGTACCCCCAGTTGTGTTTGTTGCTTTATAAAACCAAATAATGACAGAACAAGGTGGTGCACTGCTCGTTAGCAAAGTTGGTCTTATAACTCACATAACTAGGGTTTATAGTAGATATATCTACAGTATTCTACAGTTGACAGGGGTTCTGGACCAAGTTAACCAACTCTGGGGCACCACCTTAAGAGCTTGTAGGTCACTGAATGGTTCTCAGGGTCGAGCTACTTGTACTTGGGGAATGGTGCTGAAAACTTATATGATGGGGTTGATGTTGGATAATTTATGCAATTCTTGTTATAATTTGGATGATACTGGCTATTTAACACAGCCATGGAAAACCACCATTTTTAGTAGGGAAATCACCATAAATCATCTGTAAATGGGCCATTTTCCATGGCTATGTTAAATAACCAGAGGGTAATTATCTTGGAAACTTGTTGAAAAAAACTAACTTGGCAGGTCATACCCCGATGCCGGCCTGGCCATTCGGCTCCGGATGCAGCAGTCGAGGCGCGTAGGGATTGGGCACCTGGAAAGGAGCGGACCGCTGTCATGAAAACATAGGAATCTTCCTCATTTCTGGTGGACTTTCAGGTGAAAACCCTTGAGAAAATGCAGCATTTCCCAGCTTGCCAAGTATTTTTTGACGTCGGGTGATTTGGATTGGAACATGTGTTTCGTTCAAATCAGTGACTCATGCCCAGAATCATCGTGTTTTTCCAAATAAGTACATCAGTAGTTCACGAGTACTATGTATGAACCCTGATTGTTTTTTTCACTAGCTATGCCTTATGCCAACGCTCCATTTTGCGCACTTTACAACAAAAGTAAAATGCAAAAAACATGCATGCTATAAGAATTATACTAGGGTCAGATGACATGACCATCTAAATGGATCCGACCGGGCAGATGACATAGACCCTACAGAAGCGTTTTTTCCCACATGACATAAAAAAGNATGACATAAAAAAGCGTGGACCAATGAACCCGACCAAGTTGGTCATGTCATGTGCCCAAAACCATTCAGGAAATGTATACAGAACATGTCTTGAAAAAAATATCAGGCAATCTAATTTGCCCCAAGCCAATAACTGCAAAAGAACCTGCAGGACAAGCTATTTTTTGCACAGCATTTTCAACTATACATCCCTNACTAGGATGGGGAACCCCAAGATTAGCTCTCACAAGCTGCCAAGGTCTGATGGTCTATACGATGGGAAATAAGAAATCTTGGCCTATATTGTCACCACCACCCTTTGTAATTTTAATACCCACATTGGCTTCTGACAAAGTAATCTCTTGGCATACCTGGTTGTCACACAAATGCGTGTCCCCAGACCTCATGACATGGCACTTTGAGCCCCCAAAATCTGTCGCTGANNTTCTGACAAAGTAATCTCTTGGCATACCTGGTTGTCACACAAATGCGTGTCCCCAGACCTCATGACATGGCACTTTGAGCCCCCAAAATCTGTCGCTGACAGGAAGTAACCGGGAAACACAAGGACAATAACACCACCGAAATGGAAAACGACAAGAAAATGAAAGGAAAACGACAAGAAAAATTGACGAAAAGGACAGGTAATTTAACGCNATAACACCACCGAAATGGAAAACGACAAGAAAATGAAAGGAAAACGACAAGAAAAATTGACGAAAAGGACAGGTAATTTAACGCAATGAGGGCAAATCAGAGGCAATAAAAAGGAAAAACAGGAAAATGCTGGAGAAAGTGACAGGAAAACAGCGCTCCACACACATCCGTGTCCCCAGA
Source organism: Symbiodinium sp. clade C Y103 (assembly GCA_003297045.1). Classification (NCBI taxonomy): domain Eukaryota; class Dinophyceae; order Suessiales; family Symbiodiniaceae; genus Cladocopium; species Cladocopium sp. clade C. Next base: position 108,883 of record BGPT01001757.1, on the reverse strand, counting down.
CCTCATGACATGGCACTTTGAGCCCCCAAAACCTCTCACTGAAAGGAAGTAACCGGGAAACAGAAGGAAAATAACAGCAAAGAAATGGAAATGAAAACCAAAGAAAAATTGAAGAAAATGACCGGTAATTCAATGCAATGACAGGAAATCAAAGGCAACAAAGGGAAAGAAAAACTGGAAAATGCTGGAGAAAGTGACAGGAAAACAGTGCTCCACACAAATCCGTGTCCGCAGACCTCATGACATAGCACTTTGAGCCCCCAAAATCTTACACTGAAAGGAAGTAACCAAGAAACACAAGCAAAATAATAGCAAAGAAATGGAAAACGACAAGAAAATGAAAGGAAAACGACAAGAAAAATTGGAGAAANCACAAGCAAAATAATAGCAAAGAAATGGAAAACGACAAGAAAATGAAAGGAAAACGACAAGAAAAATTGGAGAAACGGACAGGTAATTTAATGCAATGAAGGCAAACCAAAGGCAATAAAAAGGAAAACCAGGAAAATGCCGGAGAAAGTGACAGGAAAACAGCGCTCCACACAAATCCGTATCCCCAGACCTCATGACATGGCACTTTGAGCCCCAAAATCTTACATTCTGAAAAGAAAAGGAAATTATCACAAAACAAAAGAAAATAACAGACAGAAATGAAAAACGACAAGAAAATGAAAGGAAAACCAAAGAAAAATTGAAGAAAATGACAGGTAATTAAACGCAATGAANAATGCTGGGAAAGCAGCACTCCACACAAATCCGTGTCCCCAGACCTCATGACATGGCACTTTGAGCCCCCAAAATCTTACACAGAAAGGAATAGGAAATGACCAGAAACACAAGGACAATACCAGCACAGAAATGGAAAACGACAAGAAAACATAAGGAAAAACGAAAGAACAATTGAAGAAAATGACAGGTAATTTAATGCAATGAGGGCAAAGCAAAGTCAATAAAAAGGAAAAGCAGGAAAATGCTGGGGAAAGTGACGGGAAAACAGCACTCCACACAAATCCGTGTCCCCAGACCTCATGACATGGCACTTTGAGCCCCCAAAATCTGTCACTGAAAGGAAGTAACCAGGAAACACAAGGACAATAACAGCACAGAAATGGCAAACGATAAGAAAATGAAAGGAAAACGACAAGAAAAATTGACGAAAAGGACAGGCAATTTAAGGCAATGAGGGCAAATCAAAGGCAATAAAAAGGAAAAACAGGAAAATGCTGGAGAAAGTGACAGGAAAACAGCGCTCCACACACATCCGTGTCCCCAGACNATGACATGGCACTTTGAGCCCCCAAAACCTCTCACTGAAAGGAAGTAACCGGGAAACAGAAGGAACATAACAGCAAAGAAATGGAAAACGACAAAAAAAACAAAATGAAAACCAAAGAAAAATTGAAGAAAATTACCGGTAATTCAATGCAATGACAGGAAATCAAAGGCAATAAAGGGAAAGAAAAACTGGAAAATGCTGGGGAAAGTGACAGGAAAACAGTGCTCCACACAAATCCGTGTCCGCAGACCTCATGACATAGCACTTTGAGCCCCCAAAATCTTACACTGAAAGGAAGTAATCAAGAAACACAAGCAAAATAATAGCAAAGAAATGGAAAACGACAAGAGAATGAAAGGAAAACGAGAAGAAAATGACAGTTAATTTACTGCAATGATAGCAAGTCAAAATCAATAAAAAGGAAAAACAGGAAAATGCTGGGGAAGGTGACGGGAAAACAGCACTCCACACAAATCCGTGTCCCCAGACCTCATGACATGGCACTTTGAGCCCCCAAAATCTGTCACTGAAAGGAAGTNAGGGAATCATAGGCAATAAAAGGGAAACACAGGAAAATGCTTGGGAACGTGAAAGGAAAACAGCGCTCCTCACAAACTGGTGTCTCAAGACCACGCGCCATGTCATAAGGCAAATTGTGGCGGCTTAAATTATTTAAAGAAAAGGTGCTATTTGTTTTCGTGTAAATGAGGTGTGGTCTGCAAAACCAGGTGCCATGTCATCAGGGAAATTGCGGCCCAAGCTATG
>BGPT01001757.1:92284-106578 GCA_003297045.1 Symbiodinium sp. clade C Y103 | reverse complement strand
GGTTCACATTTTGCCCTCAGTTTTGGCAGATGACATGTCCGAGCCCCTAGTCCGAAAGTCGTTTCCAGACTGCTCATGTCATCTCGGCCTAGTATAAATATATCTAAGCACTCAATTCTTATCCAATCACAAACGAGGCATAACTCAAAATTTTGGACGAACTCACATTTCCTACTTGGGGGTGCAGTTTTTCGGTGAAGAACATGGCGAGAAACCATGGCTTTAAAACGTCATGAGTTGGCATGTACTTGCATATACTCCAATAGCTATTGCTATTCATGTACATCCATGGTGAACCTTAGAGACCTGCCAAAAAATATGTTTTGTTTGCTGGGTTGGTACTTTTACCATTGATAGCAAAAGATTCAAGTACTAACGTATCTAACCAAGGTCTAGCTGGGTAGTACATGTTTTTTATGGATAGCAAAAACAATAATTAAAGCACTAGAGTAACTAACCAAGGTTGACCCAGTATCCACTTATAACTGGTTGCAAAGGTGGATACCTCAGATGAATTTCTGATTGTCTCTTCGAGCTTGGAACGACCACTGACACTCAAACAAAAACGGACGACTGATTCTTCCAAGAAAAACCCTTGGCAATATAATGGTGATTATAATCCATGGGAATAGAATGGGATACCTTCTGGCATTTGTTACGTCGCTATGGAACATCACCATGTTCAATAGGTAAATCATCTAAAGTGGGCCATCTATACCAGTTTGCAAACTGTTAAATTACCGGAGGGCATGTCCCTTTTGAACCAGAAAAGGTTGTTCTCTGGGGTTCCTGAGCTATTGGGAAACCCAGAATCTTCCAAGCATTTGATGATGTTTGATGGGACAGACATGGGAAACCCAATGATTTTAGGATGCCCCATTTTTGCCAAATACGATTTTGTTGTCATAGAAAGTCTCAGCTAAAAAGAGCGCTTCCTTCGAGTGATCCTGAGCACAAAATAGTACATTGAGATACATGGAGATAGTGTTGGGGTATAAAAGACAAAGACTGGGACCTTGGAGTTTAGAGTTGAAATGTTGGAGTTTGGAGTCTACTTGGTGATACACAGATGAAAATATTCAGTATAGTGAAATCACCACATGTGTTTCACTAAGTTGGCTACCAGGATACACCTCCAAGTACTAGCTCACCACACCAAAATCCCCCATTCGATGCATCAAAAAATCTCTGGCAAACGACTTCGAGATAATTTTCAACAGCAACAAGTCCTGGTGAACATCCAAGAGCTAAATCACCCATTCTATGCATCCTATGATGACCGGCAAACAGCTGGGGCTAGCGTACTCCGGCTTGATGCAAAGCACATTTGCAATGCTTGCACTTCGCTGCGTAGGGGTTTCCCTGCCCAGGGACGGACAGGATGTCGCTGGATTTTGTTGACTCTTGGGATGCCAAGAGACCAACCGTGTCGTATTTGTATATGATTAAATGATATGATATATAGATAGCTGTATATAAAACATAATGTGTACTCTACTATACAGCTAAATATATGGAGGATTCCAAAATTGGGGTAACCCCCCAATCACCAAATTAGACCATTTTAGCATTGAAACCAATGGGTTTCGGGGTCCACCATACGTTTGAAGTGAGGCACATGAGCCTCAGCAGCTTACTTCATGGACTGCATTGCATTAGACGAATACAGTGAGCATGATGTTTGAATCGGGCCGATGAAGTAATCATTGTCACATCTTGAACCACAATAGTCAATCATATTTACTTCTAATCCGCCGTTTTGAGGGAGACTCTGCATTCCTAAGTTCTATTTTTCACAACAAATATAACACGGTTGTACCTTTTTCACCACATATTCACCGATTTCAAACCCAGAGAGGAGCCTTGAACAAAAAATGACTGGGTGATTTCAGCCCATCCCTTGTTTTTTTTTTGTCCCTCATTCTGCATCATTGCAAAATAGGACTAAAGCCAATCAACATATTTAGGACCAACAATCAGATTTACAATGATGAATTGTGAAACAAGGAACTAAATATGTTTGAACCAGCAAACATCATATTAGACGCATGAATGAAGCATCATCAAACCAAGTTTCCATGTCTGCTGATATTTGACATCGCTGGTAACATCTCCAAGCACATCATGGTGATATTCCCATCACAAAAAAAAACACAGTCATAGTCCTTTACCAGTTCTAGGTCAGTGAAAAAAAAAACATTTATGGTTCATGATAATCATTGATAATCTCATCTACTGTAAATAACCATACAAAAATCACTGGTTTCTAGGGCTTCAACTGTAGCTGCCTTGTTGATGGACTTATGCTTCAAGAGCATGTTCTCGTTGATGGTGCGGGCACCTTTGTCTTTATCTCGCCTTGGAGACCGAGACCAAATCGAGCCCCTTTTGGGTCAGAACTGGTTGCTGAGTTTTTCCAGTGGAGTTATAGGTACTATTTGGCCAAGAAAAATAAGGTGAAGAACCACCACAGCTATGGCCCTTTCCCAGTTATAAGCTATAAGTCAGTCATGACCACATTTATGGAATAATCCCATTTATAATCATTTATAACTGGTAAAGATTGGTAAAGGGCTTTAACTGCAATAATGGGCAGCTAGCCAACTCTTTGAATGTACCCAATTTTCCGACAAACAAACCTAATGGAAGCGTACCGCAAAATGCTCAACAAAACACCTGGGCTACATATGGTAGGCTAGGTCCCTCATAGTATTACGAATAAATGAGACAACAACCGGAATGTAACCCCTGCATTGCGATCTGCTTATCGTGTTGTTAGAGGTACTTGGAGAGGCCTGGTCTAGGGAATATCTGAAAATCCTTCGCAAAAAACAATACTGTACTACTACATTGGTTTGTTCAAGAATATAGTCGGAAACCCCAAAATCCGGTTATCATAATGTCTCCAAACAGCTCTTGAGATAAACCCCATTTCTGCACAAACCTATAACTGTGTTTGTTCTTTCAAACATGGCCAACCTTAGATGCACTTCCACCAAATTAATATAATATTTTTGCTGGTTAGTATGTATGTAATGTATCATATATATATTATATATATATATATATGTAATGTATATGTATATACTATATAACCATAATTATATAGCAACAGATTCAAGTACGAAAATTCCCACCCAATATTTTCCCAGGAGAAAGTTGACGGCCCGTCAAATCCGCCCAGCGGCATGGTGTTGTTTCGTCCTCCTTCACGCCAGACGTCAGGGTTAGCCTCCAACAGCATCGGATGGTATAAAATGTGGGTAAAACATGGTAAAACCATCCGATGGGAATAGTAAATAAATATGGGTATCCGATGGTATAAATATGGGTATTAAATATGGGTATACCATAGTAATTTTAAAAATGTGGGTATCCGATGGTATTCCTAAACCACCCATTTGGGAATAGTATATACCACATTATACCACCTATTTATGGTGATTTAGGGGATGGTTTATGGCTTTGTTTTACCACCATTAATCCAATTGAAAGGATTTGAGGAGATCTCATATGAGTAATGGGATTTACTAGGATGTAGATAGCCCCATGGAACATAGTAGACATGTTTAAGCTGCAAAAAATGCTTAAGGCTTAAGAAACAATGCGTAAGATGGTGGGGCGATGGAGGGGTCCTGAAACAATCACGAACTTACTCGGTGGGTTTCCTTGCAAAAAAAGTCAAAACTTACTTTTCATGGTTGGGTTCGCGCGCGAATTTTGGGTATAGAATGGAGGCCAAATTCGCGCGCGAACCCAGTCATTGAAAGAGTGTAAAGTTTAGACACTTGCTGAGTTGGCTAAGTTTGTTTGAAACTCCAATAGCCATATATGGCGAACTAGTTCATGGGGTGAAACTAAACTAACAAACATTGTTGGTAAATATGACTTTAATACATATTTAAGTTATAAATATCCCACATTATCCCACTATATCCCAACTGGTTCCATCCGTCATGTCATACCCAACTGTTGATGCACAAACATATCCCACTACCCCATACGTGGTTTCATGGGCCCACCAGTGTTCAAAAAGAACTCTGTCATTCCATGGAATATCCTGGTTGGTTTATTCCCCCATGGATCCAAACACTGTCTGAGAAGGTACGGCTCACCCCCTAAATCATACCCCAAGTGCTTCCTAAGAAGGTACTTGGATCCTACGGATTGGGTAGTATAATACACCAACTAATCATCAACCAAGAGGGGTCGACTGAACACTGCTCACCTTGTACCCATATGCTCCATGTATGGTATATTTACCTACATTTGGGTGATTTTTCAGGTAAATGATATATAAATGTTGGTAAATATTCCATACATGGAGCATCGTGACGGCTTGGATCTGCTGTTTTGGGGGTCCAAAACCATTGAACCAACATTTTTGCCCTATAGAATCCGATAGATTCCCCCAAAAAAATGATCTATAGATCTATAGGTTGCCACAATTTTGTACCCTATAGATTCCCCAATTTTTTCTGGAGTTCCTGGGAAAATAAACCAAATGATCGACTCAAATCCAGGAACTCGGTGCCGGCAAGGTGCCAATTTGGCCAACTTCTTCTCGCATTTTTGACCTCGGCCCATCATGGCTTGGAGACAGGAGCAGCACCACCTACCGGAGCATGGTGTGATCTTACTCCACCATCTTTTTTGTTTAGGAGGAAAACAACTTTCCAACTTCTATACTTTGAGAAAAACTAATGCAAGCCCCACAAACTCTCAACTCCTGATCAAGCGGGGGCATCGTTTTAGGCGGACGAAAGAAGACAATCCCGGGGTGACGCAAGCGGAACCCTTGCAAGTTTCAAACCGAATTTGCATAGAGATAACTACTTAGCTAGTTCATGCCAGAAATCAGATCGGTGGGTCAGGTCACCCAAATTTAGTTTTGTCCAGTGGGGTGAGTACGGCTCGTCCAGTTATAATTGGGGTGAATTAACCCACGCTTCCGATTCCTTTTTTTTTCACCAAGCACACATGGGAAAGAACGCCTACTGTATGTGGAAACAACCAACAACAAACTACTTCAAGCAGTGAAATTGCCTGTGCAGGATGTCCTTATAATATATAAATATACTATGTATATCTATACTGTCAAAGCTAATTGCAATGAATCATGTGGTACATTCAAGAATAAACCATCCCCAGATTTACCATGAATGGTTTGCCTAAACCATTCCTTCCAAAAAAATAGCGTATGCTTGGGTTTACCACACTACGATTTGCACACCCAAGCCGAACCAGCTGAAACAAGGTCATTTTTGGATAGTTACCGTTACTTCGATCCAATTCTCATGATTATATAAAAGGTGACGTCAGCCAGAATGGTTTATAAACCCCATGCATTATAAGCGCTTTATTATACAAGGTGACGCCTCTGAATTTTAATTTGATTTATAAGTCGATAAGCCCCAGAAAAACGGGTAGACTTCTCATTGGAACTATAGTTATTGCAGTTACAAACGAACTTAGCTATCATAAATGTGGCCCCATGTAGAAACGAGGTTCCTTGAAATGGGGAGTCCCCAAAACCATGGGTTTCAATAATACTAATATGGTCTAATGACTTGGATGATTCGGGGGTACCCCCACTTTAGGAAACTCCAAAAAGCTGATCCCCAGAACCAAAGGCCAAGCAACACACCATGCGCGAGACGTGCGCCCCGCGCGCCCCGGGCAGCCTCGACTGTCGGGCGGCCCAACTAAAGCCGCTCACGCGGCGACGCGACGAGCCGACTGCGCGACAGTTAACTGCATGCAGCATGTAGTACTTGGAGTTACTTGGAAGATCATCCCATGGATCGTAAGTGGTTGATAACCCTGGTTAGTAAGTTCTCTAAGTGGGTTATCCCATCTATAAATTTAAATGGGTTATAAGCTGTCAATGAATATCTCTATTATATAATATTATATAATCAACATTAATCTATATACCTTGATACAACCATCACCACTGGCAAAGATTACGTGTAACAAACATCCAGCCCAGCCTTGTCAGCCTTGTCAGGGCTAATATGGGACTTGGGTACCCGCACTGGGCCCCAAATGGCCCCGATGCAGTGGGTCCTGGATTCGAATCTTTGGTTCCTATTCATGTGTGCAGTATTCCGCCGAGATATTTCAAGACCTAGATACAAAATAGGGGGTACCTGAGCATTTACCTCTCTAATAACCCATTATAATCATCAAAATTTACCCATCCCAATCCGTTTCTTACACATCATTTGATCAAGATCTGCCACCTTTGACGGTCACTTTAGCTTCAGTCATGTGTGAGAATATCCTGTACATACGCTGGGGCCATGTGGGCCCCAGAATAAGATAGCTACAACTTGCTTACCACCAAAATTTTGGTGATTTCGCTGGATCTAATGAGATTTAGCAAGCTAAGTTGGTGAATATAATTCCATTTTCTACGTAGGCGTTATCGATGTCTATGGTAGAATATACATCGAAATACTTCATGGCGTTTATAAATCACCAACTATGGGTTTGTCTGCAAATAGGGTACCCCCAATTCCAATGGATTGTCATCATTTTACCTATAAAAATGGCAATTTGTGGGTATCCCCTATTTTCGGACAAACCCTTAAAACCGTGGGGGGCAACACATCTCACCTTGTACTCGTTGGAATTTGTCCGTATGCCTTCAGGATTCAAGACCTTGTGGTGTATCCTTGCTGGGAATACCAAAGATACAGCAGTCATTGTTTTTTTCAAACTCCAGCCTGCGCATGGCTGTAATTTCATACAAATGCCCATCTTTCTGGATATGTTTTGATCAACCTCTTGGTGGTGTCCTTGCCATCTGAATTCCATTGTTTTGACCAACTCGTGAAATGGTGATTCATCCAAATACCATGCACCTTTCATCAACTGTCCTGCCAGCCCTGGCACTCCTTTTCTTGACACGGAAACACTCTCACGAAGTGCTTCGTGCTCCGCGGGCGCGAACCTTGTCCTGCGAAACAGAATTGAGTAATGGAACAGATTAGTCTGACATTCTGAAAAACTACCCTTTGGCAATCTGAGAAATAATATGGATAGATAATCGAATAAATTTCATACTTCTTTTGAATGATCCAAGTCTGCCATGGACAATGCTTCGACGAAATGGGGAATTTATCTATCAAAGTGGAAAAAAATCACTACCCTCAACTGTTCGACGTGGAAAATCCGTTTTGTTCTTAAGAAATGTCAATTCGATGCATGTCAATGTCCTTGTGCCTCCTAAGCTACAAAATGCCCCAATCAAATCAATGCTGCTACTTCAAATTCCCCAAACCAACCATGGAATTGCACCTAAAAAAACGAGGTCTGGAAGAAGATCTTCCATGATTTGTCCATATGGCCATTTCTAATATGTTCCATGTTAATGTGACAGCAACCCCGATAAAACATGCCAAACAATGTGAACGAGGATGCTGGGCTGGTTTCGTTTTCCCGTTTTTTTTTTCCTGGGTTTCCAAGGTATTTTTGGTTTCTACCTTTGGGAGTTGCTATATGTAATCGGATGTATTCTGATTGGTAAACAAATCAGAACTAGTGCAATATACAATGAACACCTTGTATTGTCTTCGCAATTCCTCGCATGTTTTTATAATCTCAATTATTGTTGATTGAATCGATTTTTTGTCGTTCATATCCTAATTTTTGTCAGTTAATTCCAATTTTGTGTTGCTTAAATCAGTGTTTTGTTCCGGTTAAATCCATTTTTTTGTTTGTCGTTTAAATCCACATTTTTGCTGCTGCAATCTCAATTTGTGTTGCTTGTATAACTCCCAATTCTCGTTGCTTAAACCATCATGGTTAAATCTATGGTTAATCAGGGCTAGCACATCACCATCCCCAGCGCCTCGCGTTGGATCTGCCGCAGGAGTTCTGCGTTGGTCTCCAGGGCGTTTTGCCCAGTGGCCTCGTCGAACTCCTGGCAGCTTTCAACAAAGCTGGAATTTTGCACTCCATGGAATGTTAATTATGGAATATTCATTTTTATATTGTACAACATTTGATTATATAGATATATATACATGTGTAATCATGTGTATAATACTAAACAGTATGATATAATATATGATCCTATATCCTTCTCTTCCTCTGGTTGTTCCCACGGCGTCTTTCGGTTTCTGTTGCGCTCCTTCTTCTTTGCTTTCTTCTCCTGGTGGTTTGGCTTCCTTGTTCCCGGCACCAGATGGACGGTGCCCGTATCTCCGATACTCGGATTTGCCGCATCTACTTCTGTGCCGCATGAGACTGGACATCTGCTCCTGGATCGTCCATCCAATCCTGGATCCACTGACCCAGTCCACCTCTGCTTGTGGTCTTGTCTGGAACTTGCTCGGCATGCTGTTTCTTTTCCTCCTCACGCGCCTTGTCAATCTATTACATGTTTTTCCCAACCTGCCAGGTGAGGGTAAAAGGGGCCGTCCTCCGCCTCTTCCTGCTCGTCTTCCTCCGTCTGCCAGCCACAGATCGCAGTGGGCGCTGCCGGACCTCAATTGCGAGCTCCAGATCTCACTGGGCATCGGACCTCAGCCGTGAGCGCCCGTTCGCAGTGGGCACTGCCAGACCTCAACCGCAACCGCCAGATCTCAGTGGGCACTGCCGGCCGCAAGCTCCAGATCTCAGTGGGCACTGCCGGACCTGAACCGCGAGCACCAGATCCCAGCGGGCACTGCAGGACTTCAACCGCGAGCTCCAGATCGCAGCGGGCACTGCCGGACCTCAACGCCACATGACAAGAGTATATGCCAGATAGAATGCCGGAAACAAATATCAAAAGTACATGCAAGATAGTCTGCCAGATGGAATGTCAGAATATATGCCAGATAGATTGCCAGAACATATGTCAGATAGAATGCCAGATAGATTGCCAGGACCTATTCCAGAAAGAATGTCAAAATACATGCCCAAAAGAATGCCAGATAGAATGCCAGAAAGAATGCCAGCTAGAATGCCAGAAAGAATGCCAGAAAGAATGCCAGATATAATGCCAGAAAGAATGCCAGACAGACTGCCAGATAGAATGCCAGACGAGATGCCAGATAGAATGTCAGATCGAATGTCAGATAGAATGCCAGGTAGAATGTCAGATAGACTGTCAGATAGAATGCCAGATAGAATGTCAAAAGAAATGCCTTGAAATGCCATGGTGGGGATCACTCGAAGCAAAGTAACGTATGATTGTATATTACATACCGGTCACTATCATGGGAGTTGAAAGCAATGATCCATATAATATCATACAGTCTATTATCTTCATTATTCCTAATTTTCCATTGTAATGATGTGTGTGTACCTCTCTCTGTGAAAAAATGAAACCCTACCATTAGGCAATTTCATCAATGGATTGGTTCAAGGGGAAATCTAAACCGGAACCCAGCTATATATGGTTCGTTTCAAAACCCATGGTTTCCGCTTAAGCCTTTCCCAACTAAAGCAAACCATTCTCCGAATTTGGGATCTACACAGCAAAACTCAGCAAAACTGTTGGGATTATTTATTTGGTTTAACCCTTTAAACAATGGGATTGATTGAACCAATAAAATCAGATTTGGCCTCTGGTAAACTAGCAGTTTTTGCTGTTTTGCTGTGGAACATGGCAAATTTACCTTGATCATTTCCTTATCAAAATCGGTGGCTTTCCGTGGCAAATTGTTTGATTACCATTGGGCATCCGCAAAAAAAATGGCATAGGCAATGAATAACGTAATAGGGTTGTATAAGACAAACTGGGACATCAAATTTCAATGATGTGGATCACATTCAGATTCAACGCTTGTTTTTTTTCAACGGTTTTGAATGGGATATGATGCGATCATATGGGATCCATAATGAACAAAAAATGGATTTCATCAGGAAAAAAAACTCTCACCAGCAAGAATGGAGAAATGCCAACAACAATTGGTGACTTAAGCGACCCATTGCGTTTACATGCGTTTACTGTATATAGCTGAGATGGTTTGTGACTAGGGTTTATTTCTGGGAAATATAAATAGTTGTATGGGCAAACCAAGGGGCACGACTTTGCGGTGGGGGTCATGGAAGTGATGCTGATGTTGGAGACGAGGTGTTCACAAATAAAACATGGGAGGAGGGGACATGCAAATCCATTTGCCATAAACTTAGACATTTGTTTGAACGCAGATCAGGATCATCGTCCCAAACAATTAATAGACAAAAAACAAGGACTATATAGACTGGTTTGGACGATTTGAATCTTCAGATTCGGGACATGAAACACCTGTAGCTGGCACAACCATTCACAAAATCAGTCTTGTTGTTGTGACTACCTGATGCGGCAGCAAAAGAAAAGAAAAGAAACATCTGTCTACCCTTGAAGTTTGCCATTTTGAATGGAGAGTAATGCCAGAACGGAGATATAGTAAGTCCCAAAAAACGATAGAACCGTGATCTATCACAAAATTCAAATACGAATTCAATGTTCATGGATTTTATCATATTTTTTCTAGAATAGTTTTATCATAGTTTTCCACATGTTACCTATCTATTTGGGGGTTTACTACAACCCGTGAGCACTTGATCAATGAGGTCCCAACCAGAAGCTACTGAGGGCCTGCATCGGTAAGCGTGGTGCCAGGTTGTCGATGGGCACCATCTGAATGGCCTCGGGATGCGGCCAAGGCCCCGTGCTGTGAAAGGAACAAGTGATAAAACGTTGGGAGTTGTCAGTATCATCATCATCATCATCATCATCATCATCATCATCATCATCATCATCATCATCATGTTGTAGCTTGGATATGCTTGGGTTGTCTTCCACCGACGCAGGATGAGGGCGACGCAGGTGGTCCTGGTTAACCTCCAGCGCTGCCATCGCAGCCGCTTTGCCCATCTGATCTCGCCGTAGAAGGCCCCCCCCCCCGAGGCCGAGGCCGGGGGGAGACCACACGTGGTGCGTCTTCCATGGACAAAAGAAAGGGAGGCGAGGCAAGAAAAAATCGTGGCCAATGCCTTCTTTGAGTTCATCAGCTTCATCCATCTGGAAGCCACACGGCCGCAGTTCATTGGCAACTTGGAACTCAACCCCAGAGGATCCATCTGCATCATATTTGCCCTTTATGCCAGCAGCTCGCCCAATTTGATGGCCCCGCAATCTCACCATCATGGCAAGGCCTGTGGCTGCTGCTAAAACTGCCTTGTGGGTTGATGTGATTCCGGTAGAATATGAGCTGGTCCATGCTGGTCCCCTTAAGAAAACAATCGATCCTGTGCAGCTAGTGGAACAGCTACCACATGTACATTGATGTTTTGCCTGTGAATGTCCCGGGCTCACCCTCCTCTACATGTTGTGTTTTCTCAATGGATAGAATTTCGGCATGTTCTTGATTCTCAGTTGGTTCTAAGCTAACCCTTCAGAGGCCATATCCTTGCTTGTGTTGGTGAGGCATCCTGTCTCGCAGGCTTTTACATTGTTTTACGCAATTGCAGGGAATCAACCACTCCATTTAACTGCTTCAGGCTGCAGGCTATATCAACCCCCCAAAAAAAATGTTCAAAGTGTTTGCAGGATGATAGCAATTGATGTTGTTCTCCACATATCAATTGAGGATTCCACCATTGAATTTTCACGGTGGTTCTAAACAGCACCACCACGGAAAGGGGTCATCCCACATCCCCAGTTTTGTCAGGACAAACATCTCAATCATCATGTGCGTTTTTTGTACATCAACATGATACACGTCGTATGCCGTATGCGTAATACACCTTTTTGTTCGATTGCCAAACCCTAATATGCTCCATGGTGCTGGTATATTTACCTACATTTTTTTGTGATTTTTAAAGTAAATGTTGGTAAATATTTCATGCATGGAGCATCTGGGAAATGTATTCCAATATATTCCATTGATTTTGGTTATACTTCATGTACACTGTGGCCCCCCAGTTATAAGCTGGGTTATAAAACCCAATGAACATCCATGAACTACATTTCTATTCCCCATAAACCTCAAAATTCACCAAGTTATGTTCACCAACTTACAGTAGCTATCTAGATCCCACTAAACCCCATGAAATCCCAGTAAATCACCATGTTCTTTTGGCTTCCTACTTGGAGGATTATCCCACCAAGTAAATGGTAAATGACCCTGGTTAGTAAGTCCTCTAAGTGGCTTATCCCATCTATAAATGGCTGAACTAACTATGGTCTATGGTTATTAACCACTCATGAAATGGGGTAATCCTCCAAGTATTTGCGTATAGGTCCAAATTATCCAGACCTTGGGGACCACAGATCTAAGTCTACGTGTAGTATTACCCAATGACTTGACCCATACCCATTGGACGATAGGTATGTTCACCAACTTGATGGACAATTGTTTGAAGACGATTTACGATAAACCTCATCAGCAAACCTCATGCGTATCAGGGCGAAGTGTCCTCCAGAAGTCTAATTCTACGCTCAGTTTGCTGTTCATAAATGAAATTCATAAACCCTGGTATTCATATTATATATATATATATGTAAATCATAGTAAATCACCATTTTCTTTTGGTTTCCTATGGTTTTTTCCATAGGGCTTTCCTGTGGGGACCTCACCGTTGTATCAGTCGCAGGTTAATGGTACCACCCGGTCCCAACCTCGGCGTTCTCTCGAAGCCGTATCAAGGAGTCGAAGTGGCGTCGCGCCTGTGATTGGGGGGGTGCGAGTTTCTGGTAAGTGGCTTGAAGCCATACCAGTTATCAATGGTGATTCTTTGATGATTGAATGGGATGTTACATGATTTTACTACTTATACATGCTTATACGTGTTGTTATCATTCCATTTTTATGGGGTGACTTACTGATTTATAATTGGTAAAAGGTCATAACTCTGACATTTAGGACAGTTACCCGTTACCCTTTGGTATACTAACATAGCTATTGAAAATGGTCATTGATTGTTGATTTACCTATTGATAGTTATATTAGTTTACCAGTAGTACCGCACAAGGCGGTGGCGGAAGTTTCAGAATAGGAAACCTATAGGAGAGGTTCGTTGTTGTGAGTCATGGATGGCAGAGCAGATCNTGGCGGAAGTTTCAGAATAGGAAACCTATAGGAGAGGTTCGTTGTTGTGAGTCATGGATGGCAGAGCAGATCCACTGACGGATCAAAAGGTGGTTGGAGTGTCGGCCTATCTATCTGTCTATCTATCTGCCTGCCTAACTAACTGACTAACTGACTGACTGACTAACTAACTAACTAACTAACTCACTAACAAACTAACTAACTGACTCACTGACTCACTGACTCACTGACTAACTGACTAACTAACTAATTAACTAACTAACTAACTAACTAACTAACTGACTAACTGATTAACTGACTAACTGACTAACCGACTAACCGACTAACTGACTAACTGACTATCTGACTATCTNAACTAACTAACTAACTAACTGACTAACTGATTAACTGACTAACTGACTAACCGACTAACCGACTAACTGACTAACTGACTATCTGACTATCTGACTAACCGACTAACCGACTAACTGACTAACTGACTATCTGACTATCTGACTAACTGACTAACTGACTAACTGACTAACTGACTAACTGACTAACTAACCAACTAACTAACTAAGTAACTAACTAACTAACTAACTAACTAACTAACTAATTAACTAACAAACTAACTAACTAACTAACTAACCAACTAACTAACTAACTAACTAACTAACTAACTAACTAACTAACTGACGAACTGACTCACTGACTAACTGACTAACTAACTAATTAACTAATTAACTAGCTGACTAGCAAACTAACTAACTGACTAACTGACTAAGTGACTAACTGAGTAACTGACTAACTGACTGACGAACTGACTAACTAACTGAAAAACTAACTAACTAAGTTGTTAAGTTGTTAAGTTGTTATGCGGTTAAGTTGTTAAGTTGTTAAGTTGTTAAGTTGTTAAGTTGTTAAGTTGTTAAGTTGTTCAATTGTTAAGTTGTTAAGTTGTTAATTCAGTTATTTAACTGACATCTCAAATTTGCTTAAAACCCTCAGTTTTTTACACTTTTGACTTCCAAATGTGCTTGGCGCCACAACGGCGTGCACTTTTTCGACATCGAATCATCATCGAATNCTTTTTCCACATCTCAACTTCCAAAAACGTTCCGAACCGGACAGTTTTTAACACTTTTTACTTCCAAATGTGCTTCGCGCCACAGCGCCGTGCACTTTTCCACATCTCAACTTCCAAAAGTGCTCCGAGAATGACAGTTTTTAACACTTTTTACTTCCAAATGTGCTTCGCGCCACAACGGCGTGCAATTTTTC
>BGPT01001757.1:1705-84586 GCA_003297045.1 Symbiodinium sp. clade C Y103 | reverse complement strand
TCTATCTGGCATTCTTTCTGGCATTCTATCTGGCATTCCATCTGGCAATCTATCTGACATATGATCTGACATTCTATCTGGCATTCTTTCTGGCATTCTTTCTGCCATTCTATCTGGCATTCTTTTTGGCATTCTATCTGGCATTCCATCTGGCAATCTATCTGACATATGATCTGGCATTCTTCTATCTGGCATTCTATCTGGCATTCTTTCTGGCATTGTATCTGGCATTCTTTCTGGCAATCTATCTGACATATGATATGACATTCTATCTGGCATTCTATCTGGCAATTCTATCTGACATATGATCTGGCATTCTTCTATCTGGCATTCTATCTGGCATTCTTTCTGGCATTCTATCTGGCATTCTTTCTGGCATTCTATCTAGCATTCCATCTGGCAATCTATCTGACATATGATCTGACATTCTATCTGGCATTCTATCTGGCATTCTTTCTGGCATTCTATCTGGCATTCTTTCTGGCATTCTATCTGGCATTCCATCTGGCAATCTATCTGACATATGATCTGACATTCTATCTGGCATTCTTTCTGGCATTCTATCTGGTATTCTATCTGGCTTTCTATCTGACATTCTATCCGGCATTCTATCTGGCAATTCTTTCTGGCGGTTGAGGTCCGGCACTGCCCACTGAGATCTAGATCTCGCGGTTGAGGCCCGGCGCTGCCCACTGGGATCTGGACCTTGCCGTTGAGGTCCGGCGCTGCCCACTGGGATCTGGAGCTCGCCGTTGAGGTCCGGCGCTGCCCACTGGGANCTGCCCACTGGGATCTGGACCTTGCCGTTGAGGTCCGGCGCTGCCCACTGGGATCTGGAGCTCGCCGTTGAGGTCCGGCGCTGCCCACTGGGATCTGGAGCTCGCCGTTGAGGTCCGGCGTTGCCCACTGGAATCTGGACCTCGCGGTTGAGGCCCGGCGTTGCCCACTGGGATCTGGACCTCGCGGTTGAGGTCCGGCGTTGCCCACCCCACTGGACTCTGGAGCTCGCGGTTGAGGTCCGGCGTTGCCCACTGGGATCGGAAGCTCGCAGTTGAGGTCCGGCATTGCCCACTGATATCTGGCGCTNGTTGAGGTCCGGCGTTGCCCACTGGGATCGGAAGCTCGCAGTTGAGGTCCGGCATTGCCCACTGATATCTGGCGCTCGCCGTTGCTGTCCGGCAGTGCCTACTGGGATCTGAAGCTGGCAGATGGAGTCCGGCAGTGCCTACTGCGATCTGCAGCTGGCGACGAGGAAGCACGAGGAGAACGAGGAGGAGGAGAAGAAGGAGGAGGAGGNGGCAGATGGAGTCCGGCAGTGCCTACTGCGATCTGCAGCTGGCGACGAGGAAGCACGAGGAGAACGAGGAGGAGGAGAAGAAGGAGGAGGAGGAGGAGGAGGTCCAGCCCCCCGTGCAGCTGTGATAAAATCTAGTAACCCTCACCTGGCAGGTGGGGAACTAAATGGCCATTTTCAATAGGATTGGTGTGTGTGTGAAAAATGGGCCACTCCAACATCCCGTGGTTTCATATCACTCCTATTTAAAACGGCCATTTTGGAGTAAACGCCATTCTCAAATATGGAGGTTTCCTGAAACAGGGACACCCCATAATAACAGGATTTTCCTATAAACCATCCATGTTTGGGGTACTATCATTTTAGGAAACCTCCATATACATATGTATCAAGTACTGAGAATTTCACAACTTCAAGCACCATTCCAGTGGAACAGACCCTGTCCGCGGCTCCTTGCAATCTGCTCTTCTGGAAACCCCAGACTGAGTAGGAACACCTTGGGAACTGAAAGTTGAACAAACCAACAGTACCCTCTGGTTTTTTAACATAGCAAACTGGAGAATTCCATCTAAATTGTGATTTTGCCGGAACAAAAAACATCTATCAATGGGCCATTTTCAATGGCTATGTTAAATCACCAGAGGGTAATGGTGTGATAGTGGGAAAATGTAGTGAAATATCACCAACGATCTGAGGCATGGTTTTGTCCAAAAAGATGCTGCTCCAAAATCCAGTGGTGAAAAACCTCACGTTCCCTCCGAATATTGTCATGTTTGGTTATAACCCATGTCTGGATAAACCCATATAGATCTCCGGCGCTGTATCCTCACGCATAGGGTGGTAAACCTCATAGAGATAAACCATTCCACGGCCCACTAACTTGTTGGGGGTCATTATATAATCATTTAACATCATTCCAGAGAGGGGTACACAGTCAACCCCAATTGTGGATGGTTTGCGGCAGTTTTTTACCACACAGAGTCCAGTCGCACATCATCGTGATGCATCCACGCTGAACAAAGCGGTACTTCTACCAGGTGGGGTCCCAAATAATAGCTACGTTGATTTATAAGTAGTCTTATTGTGGTAAATGATGTTTGTGTATAGTAGGTAGATCTATATAGATAACATGGATGTGTAATGATGTATGTATGTAAATGGAGTTGAAACACACTTCGAACAACTTTGTCAACGGGTTGAAATGGATTGGCTGGACCCTGCTCGGCTTGCGCCGAAACATGCCAAAGAATAAATGAAATGGATCAATACATATCGATCAACTCGAAACTTCCCCCCTTCGCTTGTGGTTCGACTATGTACAGGGTGGTGTTCCCAAACGTCTTGTTTGTTGGTTTATGTTCCCCCTAGAATAAGTACATGGTGATTCACCCAGGAGTGGGTGGACACAAGCCTTCACTTTCCTCTGGCGGAAATCAACATCGACTCTGCAGTTCAATGTCCATTACCAGTAGTGTTTATGATTAACAATGGTTATACATGGTTATTTAGATGGAGTTCATCATAAACTATACATGGGGTTATTGGACTGATAAATAAAAGTGGCATCTAAATGGCTATACTTTGCCGATAAAATGCGGCGCTGACATACATGTCACGGTGCTAAAGCAGCATCACGTCTCAAGACCTTCTCTGCAAGTTCCAGCCCCGTGCATTCCGTCCACTGTGCCTCCACGAGTGCAGGGTCAGGCGGATTCTCTTCCAGTGGCCATAACTCGATCATTGTTTGAATGATCTTTTCGAACGTGGAAGAATTGACGCCTTTTTTGTCACCGTGGTTCAGTGCTTCTCGGCCACTAACCGCTTTGCGGTATGCCCGGGTGAAATGTGAAACATATCGCTGAGACTGGGAATTTCCCAACGAAGATTGATACGATAGGCATCTAGTGATTATACCTTGCTGCTCTGTCAGTCGAACGTTGCCCCTCTGCGCATCCCGGCAGTCGGCACGCACATCTTTTCTTCAGTTTTTTTTCACAAGCACAAGCGAATCAATCTGTGGCTGACATGTAAAAAATCACCAACCTCAAAATGACAACATCAATAAGTAGAATACTCGTACTCGTATGTAAGCATTCGTTGATCTAACAAAATAGGGGATTGCTAGTGGATGGCTACTCAATTCCAATAATTCACTAACCTGATTACCCTCTGGTAAACTAACATAGCTATTGAAAATAGCCAAAGAAATAGTGGAATTTCCCATTAAAACTGGTGATTTTCCATAGTTTTTTGTAGGTTTACCAGAGGGTATCATACGGCGGGGATGGTCCCCTTACAGTCATTCCAGTGACGTCACTGAGGTCATGAGTCATGATCACATCCGAAATCCACTGAGCTACCATAGACACCAAGCCCTTGACCCCATCAACGATAGTAGTGTTTTGCTTGTTAATCTCTGAATTTCACGAAGTTCTAAATCAACTCAGCTATCTAAATCCAATTCAATCCCATTAAATCACCATTTTTGCCAGTTAACTATCTATCTTCACCAGGGAGACCCGGCTTCTATGAATCAATCCATTGACCTACGACGCAGCCAAGGTACGCTCCCAAGATGCCGCTCAACACTGCCTTGTTGGCAAGTCGATTTGCACTGTTCCAGGAATCCATGCTTCATGTTTTTGAGTGGGTCAAAATATCGAGGTTGCCCTCAAGTAAGGGTATCCCAATGATCTGAATGGTTTATTTATGGTTATTTCATGGAAAGTCACCCTCCAAAAAAAATGATCTTATATGGTTTTAGGACACCTCCATATGTCAAACTGAAACATGACTGGTTAAAAAATCTGAAATAGATAAATCCTAAATGCGCCGGCTTCATGGGAACCCATTTCTTGGGACTCTAAATTGCTGATCTTGGGAGGGCTACTTCAAGGATCCTCACCATTCACTTCAGATGGCAGTGTCTGAAATCTTGCATTAAAATACCTTCAAAATGGCCATCAAAGATTGGGGAACATTCATTCATGGATGGATTTTAGGGTGTTCACAACATTCAAAACAAAAACTAGTTTTATTGGTTGTATAGATCTTTTTTTTATATCATTGCCAATCTTAGATACCTTACAAAAAATTAGATTTTTAGCTGGTTAGTAGATATTCCCATTCACAGTAAAAGACTAAAGTACTAGTATCTAGCCAAGGTTGGGGATGATATCGTGTAAACAGTCATGACATATCAAAAACAACAGCGAACAATTACATGGAACCCTCAAGGCTTTTCCTGATCTCCCCCGAATCTGCTGATGAAATGGTTAGGTTTGCAGGGGGTTAAATGTCCTAATTAAACATCAGCCAACTATTGGGGATATGTCGTCTCCAATTTTTTTTTTTCGGGTGATGTTCAAAATCCCCAATCTGAGGCGACATTTACCATATGTTTGATACATTTAGCAACCATTTATGAATATACATGTAGCAACTCCTGCAGTTCTGGCCGGAAATACCAGCTAAAAGTCACTTAAATCACCACATTTACGGAATGATAACCCACAAAATTTGATACATTTACCAACCCCTGTTTGTTCTACTTCACCTCCTCCGAAGTATACCGGGTACCCAAGTCCCACCTTGTGGACTGCGTAGGAATGCGCCATCTCATGGGAGCCTCCCCACGATGATGTTGGTAAATAGTTTACTGTTAAACAAATATGATTTCATTGGATGATTTATGATTTAATAGGATCTAGATAGCTAAGTTGGTGAACACAACTTGGGTGAATTCTGCGGTTTATGGGATGTATAGCGAACCAGTATTCATGGGGTTATGATCCAACTTGCAACCTGGCGCCCTCACCTTGTAGACGGTGAATTCTATGGTTTATAGATGTTTATAGTAGATATCTCACACTGCGGTTCCAGTGCTCAAATGAGGAGAACCTTCCAGTGAGATGAACTGAAATATCTACCTCAAGAACAGTTAAATATGATCCACCCAAGAAACCCTTAAGAATCTTACAATGTGGGGCGCCCTAGATAGTTAAGTTGGTGAAAATAACTCCAATAACTATGGTTTATGGTACTTAGAACTATAGTTGATGGGGTTTATAAACCAACTTAACTATCTAGGGGGCCCCACATTGTAGGGAGACTCACCTTGAGACTGCTTTCCCCTCAGCTTTTACCACCACCTTGCAGCGTTGAAACCTGCTTTCGAGCGAAGAAAACCGATTCACATCCGAAAAAAAGTCCAGATTCCCATTCCCAGATGCTCCATGTATTGAATATTTACTAACATTTGCGTTTAAGAATCACCCAAATGTAGGTAAATATACCATACATGGAGCATATGGGATATGATTCTCACATATTCGCAATTCTTCACCATCAAGATAGCATGGATTTTCAAGCCATGTTGGATTGCAGGAGATGGTATTAAATGGTCTTATCCCTTCTGTTGGGTCCTTTTTGGCTCGGTTCAACCTACCATTCAAGAAATCCTTTGGAATACACAAAAGCTCGACCTGTAACATCAACTTACCCAACAAAAAAACGTTACTATACCCCATATGCTCCATGTATGGTATATTTACCTACATTTGGGTGATTCTTAAAGGCAAATGTTGGTAAATATTCCATACATGGAGCATCTGGGTACTGACAACAAAAACGTATCTTCATCATTACCCACCATCATCTGTTTGGTTTCAAACTGTTCCATCAATTGGGATCAAACAATGAAACAATGATACCGCAGTCATGGTAGACGTTGGTTGGTAAATGTCCCAATTGCGATATTTTAGCTCCAACAAATACTTGTTCAACTGATGTTCAGACTCCCGAATCTGAGGGACATTACCAACCAGGATTATGAACAATGTACCATAATTTCACCATAAATTTAGTATTTAGTACATTGACCAACCATTAATGAATACATGTATATACCAACCCCTGCAGTTGTGGCCCGAAATACCAGTGATTTTTGTCAGTTATAACTCCATTTATGGAATGATAACCCTATTTACAACCATGTCAAAGTAATAAAATCCCATTAAATCACCATTAGATCACCATCAAATCCCTATATCCATGGAATAATAACCCTATATTTATAACCATAAATTTGATACACATACCAACCCTGGTAGATGATTGATTCAACAATTGATCGATCCACGCGACCCACGGCTGTCCCAGAAGTCTCCAACCTCCATCGTCATACATGCGCAAAGGAAGTGTAGATTCCATGAAATACTGGTTGGTTGATGCACTTAAAGCCCTAGAAACCAATTATAATGTATATATTATATGTATATGTTTGTGGTTGTTTAGATGGGGTGATACATTCCATAAATGGGGCGACTTACTAACTTATAATTGGTATTTCAGTACATAACTGTAGGGATTCCTACATTGGATGATGATAATCACCCATATGGAGGTTTCCGAAAATAGGGGTACCCCCAAATCATCAATTTTAATAGGATTTTCCATTATAAACCATCCATTTTTGGGTACCCCCATGGCTTAGGAAACCCCCATATATTGATTCGTACAATTCTGTATAATCATCAATCAACAGGAGTTTTGAACACTGCTCATTGACTTTGCCTTGGGTCCTTGGTCAAGAATGGCATGGACATTCCAGAGGCACATTCGCAACCATCTATGTGACTGTAATTAGATGTAATTTGTGTTGCTTAATTTAAAGTGTATTTGGTCTTGAACAGACTTGAACAAATGTGTTTTCTACAGAAGCAGCATCCAAACAACATGTCTTGTCGGATGGGTACTCAAAACTGAGCTGAGTGTCCACTATCTCTTGACAAAAAAAGTGGAGAGTAGTTGGGGTTGTGTGGGGATTGAAGACACATGGACCCAAAGGCTCTCGGTGATCTTCACCAGCTAGCTTACATCAAGAAACCTCTATGTATTGGGTTTGTCGGGAAATGGGGAATACCATGGAATACCACAATTCAAGGCAACATTCCAATGTGGACGATTGTGAATAAAACGAAGAGTGTTGAGGTACAAAATGCCCAAATGCGAGATCTTTCGGAGTGTGGAGGATCATTTAGATTTTGAGGTGCCTCTGTGTCAAGGGTCAGACATGGTCAGACAAAAATGCATGTACCAATCCTTGAGACTCATTGGCTGGTGGAATAACTATGTAGGAATATGTATATAGTTTTAATCATATAATATTATGGTTGTAAAGGAATACGTATATATTATTTTAATCATACAATATCATGGTTGTAATCACGTTGAATCATCATGCAAATTATCCTCATCCCTGGGACAGCTTCAATGTAAACAGCTCCATAATCTTCCATCCATAAACACCACTTAGCATCTCTTCGCCATGGCCATTCTGTAAGCCAAGCTGAAGGTCGAACAGGCTGAGCCCCCCCCCCGTTTACGATAGTAGAGTTGGTGAACAAAAATCCGAAAACGATGGCTTGTTGTAGATACATCAAGATTGTATCTACCATGATTAAGCCCTAGTTATTGGAGTTATGTTCACCAACTTGGCTCTCTACCCCCCATTGAATCCAATTGAATCATCATGTTTGCCGGTAAAGGTACCTATAGATATGCATAGTTAATGAGATCTATCATATATGGAGGTTTCCTAAGTCATAGGGGTACCACCAAAATCATCTGTTTTTTATATATATATATGGATTTTCCAAGAACTAAGCCATCCATAGCTATTGGGGTACTCCTGGGGTACTCCCTTTATTAGGAAATCACCAAAGAAAACACCTTCTACCTGGGCCTCCTGAAGTTATGCATTGACTTCCTCTGCCAAGCACCACTAACTCGTGGGAAATTGACAAACATTCAAACATATTCAAACTAAGTATGTCATGTGGCAGTCTTAAATCCTATACTATAATTACGGTCAAACGCCGTTGTTTGCCCGGACCTGGAAGGATCATCATCATCATCATCATCATCATCATCATCATCATCATCATCATCATCATCAACCCCCCAACCACCCCACCCTAAATGGAAATGATTAGTCAAGGTCGTTTGTTGAAGAATCTGTCATGTACTAGCAAGGATAATCAACAATCAGGATACCCCGTCCTCACCAACTGAACCTCTCTTTGCGAAATCGCACCGCTACGTGGGGGAGATTTATGGTGTCAGAGCATAATTACTATCCATATTCCACACCATTGATAACTCAGGATAACTGTTCATTCTATGTAGCATTTGGGCATGATATGACTGGTATGACTGGTAGAAACATATTTTTTCCATACTGAGGGCATGTGATTGGCAAGCCAGGATGAACATTGAAACAGTTTCCATCCACCCATGGTCATGATGTTTCTTACTGCAAACCATATGTTTGACGAGGACTGAAGCTGTTCTGTGCTTCATCCTCACTAGATTGTGGCTATTGGTGTGTGTTCTGTTGATAAATATGATTTCCTGTGGATCCAAATACCTCCTGACAAAGTACTTACGCTCAGTGCTTCAAATCATACCCTATGTTTTTCTCCCTCAGAACGTGCGGCTGGGTCCATAGTATTGGCATTAACGATTCCCAAGTTTGGATGTCCTCTTTCCACTGCACCGTCCGCACCTTTTCCGCAGCACCCAGGTGCGCGGGGTCCCGGCGATCGGACGCCGTTTTGACGATCTACGGTTTTAACGAAAGGAGGATCAACGGAGCATCCATGCTGGTTAGGCAAAGATCAGATGCTAAAAATTTGGTATACCATGTGATACATAGTTGTGAAGGTTTAACCAATAGCTACACGACCTATAACAGTTGATCGGTTCACATGCAACCCACTATGACCATGTTTTATGATTTACCTGTTGGTCATATTGGTAAAGGGGGGATGTTACATGAATAGACCCTTACTTGTCAACCAATGAGTGGCAAAAGGACATCCCTTAATTCCGTCGATACATGGAGGGATCATGAAATGGAGGAGTACTCTCCGGCAATCAAACGTAGCAATGGGAAATCCCTGAACTAAAAGGAGGTTTGTAACTGGGAAACCCATCGAACCAAATTGGCCATGTTCCAGCAAGCCGCGTTTGATTAGTTTATGGTTTGTCGGATCTTCAAGTGGAGGAATGTGAAGGTCCCACCAAGAAAAATAAGGTGGTGCCCCCCCAATTATATATAAGTTGGTCCATAAACTCTATTATCATTACCTACAGATATATCATATCTATCAGAAACCACATTTAAGCTAGCTGTAAACCCAAGTTAGCTATCATTTGGGAGGACCACCTTGTCAGTTTGCTCACTTATCGGAAATTATTGTTCTACTTGCTGCTTCAGCCATCTAATCTGATGGAATTGTCTTTAATTGTCAGAGTGGGCATACACAATTGTCAAATGTGTGAGTCAAGTTTGTGTGAGGAACATTTGGGGATGGGTCAAAAGCTTATTCTTACCACATTTGGGGGAAGAAACATCCATTAGCCAGCTATCTTAGGGCACATCAGGTACCAGGGTTTTGACCCATAACCATTTAAGAATGTGGAAACTAGTTATATAGATGTTTTGCGCAGTGATCGATGAGGGCATCCCCAGAACAAACATGGGGATGAACACCAAATGATAGATCCTATTGGTCATATCCCCACAAATACCCATATCACACATTTCATAGATGGTTGATATAATACATGGTGGATAGACCCATATTTAAATACCCATGGATCCTTAGTATTGGTTGAGAAATCCTGACATGTTATGTTTTCAGATTTTTTCCCATGCTGAGCTTCTCCTTTCGGTTCAGCTCAAATTCGACTACTCATCCTCAGGGTTCATCCTGGCGTTTTTTAAGCAGAGCTTCACCAGGAACTTTGATCAGTTGAAATGGGCCTTGAAAACTATACCCATATGGTTGTGGGTCAAAACCCTGGTACTGGAATGTGAACCCCAAAATAGCTGGTGAATGGATGTTCATCCCATTATAGTTGATGATTATAGGTTTTGACTCATCGCCATATCTAAGAATATCTGTAAGCAAACCCTACCATTGTTTGTTTTGCTTCAGTAACGTAGTAATATCACTTCTATTCTCGGGTAATCATAGGAAAACATCTGGAAACTCCATGGTGTCCAAAAGGAACGTGCTCTACAAAATGGTGCTCGTTCCACATCTTTCTGTCAATTTTACACGTGGACGTTCTCAATTTCCAGCTTCACCCAGGCTAAGGTGAATCCTTGTGGCAGGGCATTTTCTATCCAGGGATCATGTAATTGTATACCTTTATGGCCTTTTACGTTGGTTTTCTTGGGCCAACGCAGCAGCCTCAGACCAGAGGCTACGAAATGGAGTAGTTGAAGAATATTTGGAGTTTCCAGGTGTTAGCAGTACCAAAAATGTTGATTTGATCGCATGCAAATCCAAAAAAATGCTCCAGTGAAGTGAATCCTTTTTGCTTCAGTGGAGGTTGTCCAAATATGGGGCCCAAGATTCCATACAATGTGGGGCCCCCCAAATAATTAAGTTGCTTCATAAACCCCATGAAGACTATAGTTACAAGTACCATAAACCATAGCTATTGGAGTTATTTGGACCAACTTAACTATCGTTTGGGGCCCCACAGTGTAACTTTTATTGGAGAAATGAGCAATGTTAAAAAACCTCTGTCGTCCCTTGAAAAACTGCCTGGTCAAACACGGGATTCCCCATTCATGGAGCGTGATGATCCCCAAGCATAATCCAGAAACTAATCTTCAACCAAGGGAGGTTTTGAAGACTGCTCAATTGATCTCAATCGGAGAAATGAGATTCTAAAAATCCTATAGAATTCGGGGTACCTCATTTTCAGAGATCATCAGGTTGGTAGATCCCCAACTAGATCTGTCAATGACCCTCAAAAAACTCAACCACAAGGTGGTGCCTCCGCCAAGTTACAAGTTGGTTTAACCTCATGACCTAGCTCTATGTATCTGGACAAATGTTAATAGTTCACTAAGCTCTGAAATTTTAGCCCAGCTATGGGGATGATTCCCCGAATCCGAACCATAATCTCCAGTGAGGTCGCCACGTGAGGTCGTTATAATTTGCCCATCTACCATACACAATAGATTTCATCTAGTTCATGGTTCCACAGGGGCCCACCTTACACCAGAGTTTGGTTACAGTATATCCTCAGAAATCCCCATATAGTAGGTGGTTGATACATGTTTATTGTTGGTTGCTGATTTGTTGATGCTTCATAAACCTTTAATAAACCTTGCTACTCATCAACCATTTCTTCGGTGAATCCGTGTAGCTTCTGAGATTTTCTACAAAAAAGTAGATTTTTAGCTGGTGAACGTAGATATTCCCATTCAAATCGCAAAAGATTAAAGTACTGGTTAGTATCTAGCCAAGGTTGGGGATGTTTAACCCTGAATCGACCATAAGAAACCATCCGAATCCCCAAAGAATACTTCAGCTCCTGAGCGTCCTCATCCAGAAGGCCTTGCCTCGAGGACGGAGGACTTGCTGCGGTTCTTCTATGAGGTGTGGCACCCCAAACGATGGCAGAGTTGGTTGTAACAACTGATGATCTAATGATATGTGTTTGTTTTTTTTAATGGAATTTCTTGGGATTTTATGGAAGTTATTGGGATTTATTGGGATTTTATTGGGATTTTATTGGGATTTTATTGGGATTGAATAAGATTTGATGGTTTACAACTAGGTGAGTTAAGCTTACTTTGGGCCCGACCAAGCCATAGATCACTTATAAATATCAATGGGCCACATTTCAACTCTGAGAACTATGGGATATAGTAGATATTTCTACAGTTAATGTGGGCAACCTGATCCGATTGACCTACCTTGGATATGGCTCACAGCCCCGAAGTGGTGATGACTTTGGGGAGACCACCTTGCAGGTTGTATTGCCTGGTCGAATGCGAAGAACTGATATTTTTAATCTTATACAATGTGGGGCCCCCAAGAACGATAGTGAAGTTGGTGCAAAAAACTCCAATAACTATGGTTTGTGGTACTTATAACTATAGTCTTCATGGGGTTTAAAAACCAACTTAACTATCTAGGGGGCCCCACATTGTATGATTATATAACCCAGCAAACACGGAGACCTACGCTAATGGGAAGTGATTTTGGGGCATTTCTAACAGTGCTAGACCTTCAGTAACTCCCACGCCTTTATGAGAGATGTGCCCAGCAATGACTGAAGATCTCAGTGCATGTCATCTCAACACCAATCGTGAGTAATCCCGTTTACATCCTCCAAAAATAATTGAACAAATCCCGGGCACATACTTAGTATACTTAACACAATCCATCATTCGCCCCATAGCGAAACTTGCAAAAGTTTGCCTGTGCTACTCTTTTTGAGAGGAAGAGCTCAAAAATAGGATATATATATATTATGATATATTCCAAACCACCAATTAGCTCATCCCACTCCCCTAATAACACATATTCCCTCTCTAGGACTGTTTCTGGCGTAAATTATGTTTTGGTTCAAGAGATTGAGCCATTCAGAATTCACCAAAGTTCATTCATACCCCTTTCTTGGCAGTCTTGTTTTTTGTTCTGACCCCACTGCTATTTACGGATCGGGTCCTCCCCCAAGTGGAGGTTTCCTAAAATAGGGGCACCCCCCACATCATCCTTTTTTTTTGGGGGGGGGTGTTCCAGTATAAACCATCCAGCTATTGGGGGTAGCCCCATGACTATGCAAACGCACGGAACGAGCTGAGTTCTCCCGACAATTGTTCGCTCTTCTCTTTGGTCGTGGTGGGGTTATTCACCTGCGAGCGGAGCTCAAATCTTTCAAAGTGATGTTCAAAATCCAAACATAATGATTGAAATATGTTTACAAATAGCTTGTTGAGGGATTTTTAACCTCCGAAATATGGGTAACACTGGGTTTTGAATGGTGTTGACCCATCTCCATGTGTGAAAAACTTGCCATTCACCATAATTGACCTATCATTTCTTGCAACTCCTCTTCTAAAGTCCATGATTCCATGATCAACAACACATGAAAACCAGACCCAGTGATACCCATCATCATGAAGATTGAAGCATCAAGACACATCGCATCCCAATCAAACAATTTCTCACTGGAGACTGGCTGCCGTCAGGTTCCAGGGCTTCTTTGGAACCTCTCCCATACCCTCTGGTAAACTGTTACATAACTATGGAAAATTGCCTTTCTTAATGGGAAAATCCACTATTTCTATGGCCATTTTCAATAGCTATGTTAGTTCACCAGAGGGTATCTGATTTGTACGATTTTGAGATTTTGAAGGAGGATGGACTGTATCATGGAGTGTCAATTTCAGGTAGTAGTCTCATCCCAGCTCAGGCGAAACTACAGGAACGTGGGCATGGTTGGCATGCTTCTAATTCCGGCAAGTTAGCCAAACATGGATTAAGATATATTCGGATATACCAAACATTTCATACACCAAAAGCCCTTTGCCAGTTACAAATGGTTCGCAATGGTGGTTTAAATGGGGTTATCATTCCATAAATGGGCGATTTCACTGACACAAATAACTGGCACAACTCGGGTCGTAACTGTAAGTCACAAAACGTGGATGGGTCAACTCCTATTATTACCATATTTTGGGGTGTAAACATCCGTTAGCCAGCTATCTTTGGGTACCATCCGGGTCCCAGGGTTTTGACTCAGTTCGCCATATCTGGCACCACACCAGGCCTGGCCCATCTGATCCTGTCACCCCGCGGCACCTGAAAGAGGAAGAATCCGGCAAAGTCCACCAGCATGATGAAGTGAGCTGCATGTGCCTCGCACCGCGGCGTTGCCAGCCGCTGCGGTTGGTGGGTCAGGCATCTGACATATATTTCAAGAAGTAATTTAAGTGCATTTTTGGCTGGCTATAAGTGGGATAAGTACGAGTTCATCCACTTCCAAACTGGCATAATATAACCTACATATTTCCTAAGTAGGATGAACCATCGCTGTATTGTTGTGTTTCTCGTTTTCTAGGCACTTAAATTTTGATGCGGGAAGAACTGAATATCCATATTGTTTGGTTCGTCAAAAACTCGTGGTTTGATTTTGATGCATTCTTGGTTTTGTTCAGTCTTAATCTCCACAATATGGGCCACCCCAGTTGTGTGCGTGTGTGTTTTTGGATTATCACCCCCTTTTGACCTGTTCGCTATATATCTACCATGAACCCTAGTGAGACTGGGTATAAACTCAGGGACTACCAGGAACCCCCATCTCAGTGGTTCGATATATCTACCATGAACCCAACAGTTAGCCTATGTTAAACATCAACTCAACTTCGATTAGCTATCCTTGGACAGACCAAAGCCTGTGGTTTGCCGTCATTTGTTAAACCAAGCAGTCTGGCGCTTTGACCAGCTTTGACATGGAACGGGCCTGACATTTAAGGGATGAAATGCTTTTTCTTTTTTTCCTACACTTCTTTTTTTCAATGAAGCTATGGAACACAACCTATGTTTTGTTTTTTTCTTGTGAAACTATGGAACCTTCACCCTTTTCATGGCAATTTGAGGTCTTGAAAGATGAGCTATTGGAGCATGTTTGATGCTGGAAAGAATGGACGGGGACCTCATCTCGAGGTAGCAATGTTTGATTACCAGAGGGACAGGGCTATGATTCCATTCACAACAGATCCATTCACCAGAGATGTTCTGACTTTTTCAATTGGATAAAAGGTCAAACTTGAAGGACATCGAAATTACACATGTTGCCATGTCTACCATCGACCTTTGGGTCTTTTGAGTAAGTGGTTTTCCCTTACTAGCCATCGTTCGCACCATGACGTCAAACAGTGAGGTCGCTGTATTTTGCTAAAATGATACGGACTCCAGTGCTTTCTCATCATTTTGCTGCTCAAAAGTATGCGTTTTCTTATGATGGTCCTCACTTCTTTCCAAGGCCACAATCTGGGGTTTCCGAGAATTTCTGGACCAACCCAGATCCATTAACAATTGCTTATATACATCTTTTTGATGGCTAAATCAACCTAAATCAAAGTGATACTAGCTGAATGAATCCCCATTCTAGCTGATGAAATTCTATAAACCCTACTAAATCCCAAGCTGAAACCCTATAGAAGCCTATTGAAACTCTCCCATCTCATGCCATCCCATGCGACACCGGTCACCCCCGCGCCATCATGCCGACGGGCTCGTCTGCCATGCTGCCGATCGGTTCTAGGACCTGTTGCACGTTGCGAGATTTTGGTGCCAGTTGCAGAAGGATCCTGAAGTTACTCCTTGGTAATTTACATAGCTATGGAACATGGCCCATTTATAGATCGATGATTTACCTATTCAGCATGGTTATTTTCAATAGCAATGTTGAATTTAAGTGTGATCTTCGCAACAATATGTAGTGGAAGCGACCATTCTGAGAAACAAAACTAAACCACAATTGTGCTTGGAGAACAGATCCTGATCAAGTTTGAAGCAACATTTCACCAAAGTTCTTCCAAAATAGCCCTGGCCCATCCCGGTTCACCGCTGTTCCAACTGCGCTGGCAACACGTCATCCCACAAGTAGAAGGTGCACACGAAAGCAAAGAAGACCCTCACCTGACATCTGGCAGACATCACATCGAGCTGGGAACAGCACACTCTATGGTTCCAACAGTTAACTTACCCTCTGGTAAACATACAAATAAAACAAGCCGTGGAAAATCACCATGTTGAATAGGGAAATCAACTAGCATCAACTAGCCAGTTTCCATAGTTTGATTTACAAGCTTAAACTTCAATCAGTACCCCCCCAGATAGAAAAGTGATCTATCACTGGTTCAGTGGGAATTGACTTTTCTATCTTTTTTGGGTTTCTATAATACCATTCGCCAAGGACAACCATGGAGACCCTGGAGAAAGAGTAAACCCCTACATACCAAAAAAACAGCTCACCAAAGAACATTAGAGGATAACCACCACCACCAACAACAACAAGAAGAAGAAGAAGAAGAGGAGGAAGAAGAAGAAGAAACATAATAGTAATAAGAAGAGGAAGAAGAAGAAGAAGAAGAACAACAACAACAACAAGCACAACAACCACAAGCCCTAGAACTGGAAACAAATTCTCAGTTTGTTTAATTTGGATCTTGTTGAAACGAGGGTTTTTTTGGGGAACGAAACCCATCCCTGGCCGGTCCCAAAGCTCCAGAGCGCCTGCTGTTTGGCTTCCAGACTCACCTGCGGCGATGACACGAGCCAAAAATTGGTGGTACTATCATGGAACGACATGGAACATGGAATAAAACTGGGTTCTCTATTAGTAAATATCCAAGGTTTGAATTGTACTATATATATATATACATACATACATATATATATATATATATATTGTAAATACTATTCGTAAATATCCACGAATTGAATTGTGCTATATTGTTTTGCTACAAAATGGAAAGATAGATAGATAATGATAGATAGATAGATAGATAGATAGATAGATAGATAGATAGATAGATAGATAGATAGATGGATGGATAGATAGATGGATGGATGGATAGATAGATAGATAGATGGATGGATAGATAGATAGATAGATAGAACAGGTGGCCACTCTACAGGTTTCTTGTCTTTCTGGACAACAATGGGTTTGTCTGAGAATGAGGATTTACCATGATTTACTCCGAATTTATGGTCATGTTAATGACGAAAATGTATAATTCACCAGTACATAGCGTACCGCCCTTTTCTTTTGAACAAACCCAAACTCTCGGTGCCCCTGCCATGGTGCCGACGGAGAAATCGTCCAATGCATTCTCCGCCTGAAAGAGTGGGACGCTGACTTCGGAAATGGAAGTTATTCCTCCTGGAACATCAAAGCAACCTCCAAGATGGCCAATCTTGAATACTCTACCAAATAAAAGTTTAGCTGGCTCCCAAATAGGCCCACTGTATACAGCAAACAATTTACGAATTAAAGTATCCATCCAATGGTTGACCCGGCAAAGAACTTTCCATTTGCTCCACGACGCTCGCGTTGTTCTAATATTCACCCCACATTGACTGTCGGTAATTGAAACGTATTGATGCATATCAGCAAATGTGCTTGGTATGGTTTGGTGGTTTGTGGATACTGAAGGTAAGTTTCAATGGACTATATGAGAGGTGCTTGAGGATTTCATACATGGAATAGTGTACAGTAGCCCATGATGTATCTCCAGTATAGCTGATGTTCACCTTTAAATAATTTGGCTTTGTTTTCCCAACTCTTCATTGGGATATATCTGGGAAAATTGTGATATGTCCCTGATAATGTTCTCTTCCGGCCATTTAGGTGAGCTCAAATTGGGTTCGCTATAGTTTACCCAGAGGTATACCCTTTGGTAGTCAAACATGGTTTGCTGGAGAAAAAACATACATTTTCTTCTCAAGTATAAACATCCAATGTATACAAGGTGGGCCCCCCTAGATAGCTAAGTTGGCTTATAACTCCAATATCAAGTTGGGCTTATAACTCCAATATCTATGGTTTGTGGTAATTATATCAAACTAGGTACCCTTTGGTAAACTAACATAACCATGGGAAATCACAATTTTTTATGGGAAAGAAACCACTATCAATGGCAATTTTATATGTCGCTACGTTTAATTATCATTTTGCCAATCTTAGATACCTTACAAAAAATTGTCGATTTTTAGCTGGTGAACGTAGATATTCCCATTCACAGTAAAAGACTAAAGTACTAGTTCGTATCTAGCCGTTCGGTTGGGGATGTGAAAATCAGACAATTGCCATTGAAATAGTGGATTTTCCCATTAAGAATGGTGATTTTCCATAGTTATGTAACAGTTTACCAGAGGGTAAATCCCATGAATCCCATTAAATCACCATTAAAATCCCATGATACCACCATTTTCCTATAGGTTTCCTATAGGTTGGGGTAATCCCAATGGGTTTTAAAAGCACCAAACATCCACCGGGGAACCCCGCCCCCTGGATGTCCCACCTGATAGAGGCGCCAGACCACCGGCATAAAACCCACCACGTCCACATAGTTCGCCGCCTAGTCATAGGATCATTTCATGGATCCAGAAATGAAGTTACTACAATGTGGGGCCCCCAAGATAGCTAAGTGGGTTTATAACTCTAATAACTATGGTTTATGATACTTATAACTATAGTTGGTAAAGAAAACTATGGTGTGTAATGTGGGTAAAACAAAGCCATAAACCATCCCCAAAATCATCATAAATAGGTGGTATAAACCATCAAAATATAGGTGGTTTATTATTGTTTTACCCACATTATATGATTTATATGTGTGTATCACTGTGTATATGTATATTTGCATATAATTGCATATAATTGCATATATATATATATGATTATATATGCGCGTTTTGTTTGTATGGTCATTGTTACTACCTTTTTGGTTTATCGGTGTTTATGAATTGATGAACGCATTAATTGCACGGGGGGGGGTGCATTAAATTGTTCCTTCATCTACGATTTTGATACATCCCAGGGTGTTCTCGGAAGAATTCTTCATTGGGAAGGAAGGGCTTGGCTCTCACGCTTGCGGTTGCACATTCCCAAGAGATTGTGTCATAGTGGCACATTGTCTGGGATTTGCTGTAGGGTTCCAAACACATTAAACAGGATATCAACATGCAAAACGATATAGAATCCCCAAATGGTGGATTTCTATTGGGACAATTAAACAATAATTCACCTTGAACAAATCCAGGTTATGTGGCGGATCAGCTCTTCAAACTGAGCGCAGGATGGGGGCATTGGACCTTGCTGCACCATAGCATTGCACACCAGCGCAGCAGGGCCCCTTGCAGCAGGGCCCCTTGAGGCGCAGTAGAGCGACAATGTTCGTTGCTCCTCCTTGAATGGCAACCAAATCACCAATGTTAGCTAAACTTCCCTAGTTGATCTCCGATTTCACCCAAGGCTTCGACATAGAGCACCTCCGAACCGATCTATTCTCCCGCGAAAGATCTTCACTTTGCATTTGTTCAGCACACCAAATCACAAAAGAAAAAGATAGGTACGGGTGCAGAATGCGGTGAAGTAACCCCACATATCAACTGCTGGGCTCAGCATAATTTTAGGTGCTGGTGCCCCATACTTAGTTGAGTTGGTTAATACCTCCAATAAACTGGGTTAGAATATATATATATATACATACACGTAACAAATACAGAAATATCAATATATAGATATTGAGACCCTGTAAGAAAGTCATCACTTGGTCCATGTTCAACCCCAAAGCGATCGGATTTTTTCTATCTCCAGTTTCGATTTAAACATTGCAAGAGATTGCAGATATTCCCAGCCAGTTTCATGGATCCAGTATTGTTGATGTTTAATTGTCCGATTCTATTAATGTGGGTAAAACAATGCCATAAACCACCCATTTGGGAATGGTTGGAATCCCACCTATTTATGGTGATTTGGGGGATGGTTTATTATTGTTTTACCTACATTACTATATATTCCCATTAGATACCATTGTATTTCTCAACTCAAAAAATATTGACCCCCCTCCAAATTCTACTAGCAAAATCATGAAATTGCATTCAGTCTGACTAAATCCCATTAAATCCCATTATCCCATCAAATCTAGCCAAAGAATCCCATTATAATGGTTTTTTAGTCCCAGAAGTCATTTCATCGGCAATCACCCTGCGTGTCCCCACCGCGAAGAGCACGTTGGCCACCGAGAAACCTGCCTTGGTGATCTGGGGGATTCAATCATCCAAAAATGGGATTGTACAATGTGGGGTCACCTAGATAATTAGGTTGGTTTAGTTTCATCCCATTAACTATAGCTATAAGTACCATAAACATCCATAAACCATAGTTATTGGAGTTGTAAACCCACCAACTCAAGTATCAACTTCTGGATTGAAACCAACCATAGCCAGGGGAAATTCTTGTGGATTTTTCATGGCAATGTCGGGGAATTCACCATCAAGATTTGGCGAACCAAAAAATAACAAGATCCAATAGGTACATGAGCTTCAAGAGACAATGTTTTGGGGTCCATCTTGAATCTAAGGGAAATGTAATCATCCAAAAAATAGGGGTATCAAGCAAAAGAGCAAGTTGTGGGGATATCATGCGGAAGCATGAGAAAGACAACTTCATATTGTCCTTGGGTGTATCTGAAAATGCAGTATACCCCTAAGAAACAACTCTACTTCGGAACATGATGGCAATTGGGAGAACCATGTCTTCATGCAAACCCATGTATTTAGTTTCAACATATTGTTCCAGAGTCTGTAGTCATCAAAAATATAGGACTTTCGCAAACATGGACCCAAAGTATAGGACTCAACATGGTTTCGACAGAAATGCCAAATGCACCAAGATGACTTGACTCGATGGGGATTATTAGGATCCAACGCTGCAAAAATCGACATGATGGTCATTGCGTACCCCATCAATGATTCTTAGCAATGGATGCTAAATGTGATAATGTCAACCAAAGTAAGGATACGACTGACAGAAGCAGCAGAAAGTATGGTCTATTGCAAAAAAAAGACACCAACATATACCAACATTATCAGTGTTCAGGACACGAACATTTGACCCGACATGCCAGTCGTGCCTGCTCCTCAATCGGACCAAGTGCGCGATGGCACCAAAAGAACGTCCCGTGAAAGAAGCAATGCAGCCATCTGATTGGCTCGCAACTGCGCATCGTTTCGGCGCAATTCCAAGAACATGTTGCAAGA
Organism: Symbiodinium sp. clade C Y103; assembly: GCA_003297045.1. NCBI lineage: Eukaryota > Dinophyceae > Suessiales > Symbiodiniaceae > Cladocopium > Cladocopium sp. clade C. Next base: position 63,640 of record BGPT01001757.1, on the reverse strand, counting down.
AGAGGCGCATGGACAAAATGAAAAACCGAGCTTGCGCCACTGGATTCTCTGCAGCAGTTCCAACATGCGAGATGCGGTCGGCATGGATGGATTTTCATCCAGAAGAGATAACTAAAGTCTTTCCGAGGCACCCTCCTTCGTAAACCCGCCATCTGGGTGTTCAACACATCCACCATGCAAAACCACAACCAATGGATTTCTCGTGTCTGTCACATTCGGCGTCAAAAAACCTCCAACTCCACCGAACCTAAACTGTCACACCGGCTAAACTAACATAGCTATTGAAAATGGCCATTTATAGTGGATTTTCCCATTTAAACTGGTGATTTTCCATAGTTATGTTAGTCTTCCAGAGGGTAACTAGATATAATCACCATAAACCCGAAATTGCCAGAATTAGCCTTTTACTTTTTATGATTGTAACCAACTTGGCTAGATACATCTAAACACCACCTTGTGTATCCTCAGTGGAGATTTACATGTTTATCTATCCTCACATCTTTTCTATTGGGAGAAGTCACACCGACCGCAAATGTTGGCAATGTGGACCCCTCGGCGCATCCATCACTGGCAAAACAACCAAAGATTCAGTATACATAACTAAGGAACATATTGAACATCATGATCAAACATTTCATTCCTTTGGTTTTTCTCGGCATGTTCATACAAGCCCCAACATTGTTGTTGCTTTTAATATAGCATATCCCACTGTGCAAATATATATATATATATATTGATTTATAAATGTACACATAAAATATGATCTATATGCCACGATACCAAATGATATATTAGGTACCCAGCAATTCATGGATTGCAACTATCCCATATCCCAATATTTCCAGAAATTAACAGTTATTCAGCACTCTCTGTATCCCCAACGCAATAGAAAAGAGAAAACTAATTCATCATTATAATTTGGTTGGATTTTTGCCAACTTCTATCCATTGTGGGTTACTGAACCCCTAATTATTTACCCTAAGCAACAGGCGTTGAACCATTGCCTACTTGGGGATGCATCCCACTGAGTAAATGGGTTCTACCCCCAGTTGTAAATGGCATATCCCCACTTGAATATGGGATAATATGGGATCATATGGGTGATATATGGATTTTAAACCACTAGTAATAGTGCTCATTCACCATTATTCACCAATGTTCACCATTATTCACCACTATTCACCACTATTAACCGTTATGAACTAAGTGGGGCCGGAACATCCAAGTAACCCACCAACCAAGCTGCGGCGTTCATCTTCATGGCATCACTCGGGGCCAGGAAGGCGAAGAAAGCCTTCGACATCGCAGAGGATGGCACTGGGCACTGGGCCCTGCTGGGGAGGAGGATTATTTTTGGGGGATCACCCCAGTTAATAAGTGGTTGATAACCATAGTTATAAGTCATAACATGTCAGTTCACCCATTTATAGAATTTAACAGATGGGATAACCCACTTAGAGGACCTACAAAATTTCTTGTTTAATAGTATTGAACACTGGAAAATGGCGACTTAATGGGATTTACTAGGATGATGATACCCTCCAGCAAAGTAACATAGACCCAGTAAAGTAACACTAGACCTTTGTGAAATACCATTAATTCACATTTATGTGTTTCTTCAATCCACCGCTCCCCTCCATCTTTCCCGGTACAAAAATCCTCCTCGACCACCCCCTACCTCAGACACGAAGGCGACACCTATGGCCATGCCCACCAAGTTTCTCACCTGGGGCATAGGAAGCGACAGAAAAATGACGTGGCCATGATGGCATGGCAATGGATGTTTACCCATTTTGGGGGGTGCAAAAGATTGAATTTTAAATCGATAAAAAAAAGTTGACATAAATTTGGTAATCACCGATATAATCCCTATTACATGAATATAATATCTCCACCTTTAACGGGAACTGCACCCTCAAGAACCAATTCAACAGGTTCGCTTGAAAGAACGAACATGAACGATTCCTTAGTGGTTGCAAAGTCAAGACTGGATTGTTTCACCTCAATCAACAACTAAACAAGGACAACACAAAAGACATATATTTATTTATATGTAATATTTATATACAGATTGAACATGATTGACCATGCAAAAGCACCAAGAATGGCTGATGGTGGGGATAGCTATATAATCCCTTCCCCCTATTACTAAACTCCCCCCAAATACTAAAAACTAGGGTCCATCTCCAATTTTGGAAAATTTGTGGTTGGCCAATTTCACTTTTAATTGATCCCCTTGAGAAAACAATTTAAAAATAAACCTACCATTTGTCGGTTTCACCCCATAAAAATAAAAACTAGTCAACCCCGGAGTGTTTATTAGGGTCCCCTGAATCCAACTAGTTTTTAGTAATAAGGTCTGGCGCTTACTGTTAGGGATCCGCTTCGAAATCCAATTTTTTGCAACGTATTAATTGCGTTTTAAATTGGAATCTAATTGATTTTGAAATCGAGAAAAATAGTTTTTAGTAATAAGGTCCGGCGTTTACTATTAGGGATCCGCTTCGAAATCCAATTTTTTGCAACGTATTAATTGCGTTTTAAATTGGAATTTAATTGATTTTGAATTCGAGAAAAATAGTTTTAGTAATAAGGTCCGGCGTTTACTATTAGGGATCCGCTTCGAAATCCATTTTTTTGCAACGTATTAATTGCGTTTTAAATTGGAATTTAATTGATTTTGAAATCGAGAAAAATAGTTTTTAGTAATAAGNTTAATTGCGTTTTAAATTGGAATTTAATTGATTTTGAAATCGAGAAAAATAGTTTTTAGTAATAAGGTCCGAAATTTAGTATTAGGGTCCCCCCTAATACTAAATACCCCCCTAATACTAAAAGCTACCCGAGGTGTTTAGTATTTGGGGGCAGGGGGGGGGTTTAGTATTAGGGGGAAGGGATTAATAACCTCACTGCTGGTTTGGACTCTTCACATCCAAGTCATGACTGTGAATATAACTAGCCTTGACATCCAACCCCAAGGGATACCAATCCAATCCTGGGATCTCAGCTGCTGTGGTAGATGTCATTTTACATCATCCTTTAAGTGAGAGTATACCGTATATATACCCAATGATAACCCCCAATTTGGGATGGTCTTATTGTAACACCATCTCATTGTATATATTGGGGGTGGGTCAAAACCTATGTTTACCATGTTTGGGAAACATCCATTAGCCTGCCTAGGGTACCATCCGGGTACCAGGGTTTTGACACATAAGCATATCCCATCATGTTCACATCATGTCCCACATTGGGTGTAGCACGGAGAAGCTCTGAGGTTTCGAGCATCTCTATGATCCATGAAATAGGATGGCGTCAATGGCACTTCAAAGACCACACCTCGGATGCTGCGGCAATGGCTCCATGCAGCGGCTGGAGGATGAAAACATCTGTGGCGGTTTTCTCTGACACAAATAGGGAAAAACCCTGCAATTGTTGATGGTTTCTTACTAGTTTACCTATAAACATCTGGCAATTTTGGGGAGATACCACATTCTGAACACAAACCCATGTGAGAAAACCAAGCTTAACTGGAGATTGAGTGCCTGGAGCCTCAAGCTACCCATCAAAATCGGTGGAACGTCTTCAAACGTCAATTAAATAACATCTTTGGGATTGATATGGATTCATAAAAAAACGGTAAAAAAATGTAAGAAGTAGTAAAACATTGCGCATCTGGGTATTGGCAAGCTTCTCTTTGACAGCGGGGGTTGCTTTCGGATGAACTCTGTGGCATCTTGGGTCGCAATTTTGCTTTGATGGGCCATCTTGATGGGCCGTGTTGATGGAGGACATGTTCAGGGATGAACCGTTATAAACGTAGCGCTCAAACATATTTAAGGCTTTCTGGCTTAGGGGCTGAGCAGGGGCCACGAGAATGTGACCATTTCCCTTGGAATACGACCCTTCACATCCCTCACTATCATTCATTATCCTAATTTTCAAATATCCATTGCTGCAGTACTCAAGAAACTGGGATCCATACCTGCTTCGAACCGTTTCATAGTTGCAGAAGCACAACCAATAGCCACCGGACCGGACAACATCATGTTTTTTTTCCATCACTAAACACAACGATAGGGGTTTAGCCAAATGAAGTTGGAGCTGTACCTGTGTGCACTTCTAGACTTCCATAGATTTCCACGATTTCAGGTTTTATCCAAAGTATATACATCTTCCAACAGGGCCGATGCGGCAAGACGTAGCATTGCGAGCACATGGAAGTTATAGTACTCCTTCAAAATAAGGCATTCGCATTTGCACTCTTTTCGGTGCTGGTACCTGCCGAGGCATGAGCATGTGACACTCAATGTACGAATCGATGCCCCTAACTTCACGAAACATCACAGCCGTTATAGATCAGCTGCGTCTTGCTTGAGTGCACAAAGGGAACGGAGTTGACCCACAGAACTTTCACTTCTCCGAAATCTTGGGAAATTGCGCGGCAGTTCCCACATCAGCATTTCCTCTGTGTGCTGAGTCTGGCTGAGAGCTCAATTTCAAGATGCAAAATAAAATTGCTATGCTATTGGGATACATGCCGATGTGCAATGGGCGCTGCCAATGCGACTTCAGTTGGAGGACCGTTTGCAACTGAGATCGGGGCAGCCGGTGCTGCAACTTCAGGTGCGGACTTGGGGACCTCTGCCAGTGCTGTTGCTGCTGGCGCTGCGGCTTCAGGTGCGGGCTTGGGGGCCTCTGCCGCTGCGGGTACCTGTGGTCTCTGTCTGCGGCCGGACAGGAAGCCTGCCGCGGGGCTCAGGTTCTTTGGTACTAACCTTTGGACTTTGGAGTACTCTATCTTCAGTCAAGCCTGTAAAAACGTGTTTTCTTGACATTGTAAGATACAAACTCAGGTACAGGGGCCTTAAATAATGACTCTTAAACACGACCCAAAAAAACATCATGTCCACCCAAAAAAAAACATCATGTGCATCCAATAAAGTCATGTTCCAATCATGTATTTTCTTAGGTTCAAAGTAAGCTTTCAACAGCAATCTCCCTTGTTGGCCAAGCAATCCCAGTGTGCGCAATGCGGTTGACAATGCTTGTTGCTTCAATACCCACCGCTTGCTTTTGATCCCCTTTTGTGTTGATCAAATCCTCATGCTGGCTGCTTAAATTCCACTTCTTTGCTGATTACCCAAGTAAATCAATGTTTAGCAAGTGTAATTACCCGAGTAAATTCCATTCTGACTTGTTGAGCAACTCTACCCTCTGGTAAACTAACATAACTATAAATGGCCATTTTCAATAGCTACGTTTAATTATCAGAGGGTAAATCCACTTCCGTCCCAGTCGATCTAAACCCTTGGGCTGACCCGGTGGACCGGTGGACCGATCTTGGGACTCCCGGCGAAGTGCCGCAATGGCACAGACAAACCTTGGGGGGCTCGGTACTCAATTTGACTGAAGGTATGTATAGTCATGTGTGGATATATGTACGTACATACATATATATATATATATATATTATGTAATTATATGTACATACATATACTTATATCATATATATATATATAAATCCCCACCATGATAGTTTTCAACGTACAACCAACCGTCGCCAACCATTCTTGGCGGCTCATGCCCGTAAACAGAGGTCCTTGAGGAGCAGCATCACAGGAATAGAAATCCACATTTCAAACAGCTGACCAATTGCAACTGTGTGTGATCATTCATTGCAACAGTTTCAACACAAATTTTCAGGGGTGGAGCATAACAATAACAATCATAAAGACAACATGCAATAACAACCAATAGCATAGCAACAATCATAAATAGTAATAAGAAGAATAATACCAATAACAATTTGTAATCTTAAATACAATAATAGACAATGAACCTCCCGATGTGCAACTGTTCACCTTTTGTTGGATATTTTCAGACCCTCTTGCTCCAACCCACAAAGCATTCACTAGTCACTTTGTCGGGAAAACCTCATTGAAATTCTACATGTAGCATTTTTTTCCTGGCAAATATCCATGCACTCTATCCTCATGTCTATTCATGTTTGGTCTTTAGCTAATGAATTGGTTACCAATCTCTTTGTCCAAAAAAAAACATCATCAAATTGAATGGGATAGCTAAACACCATTCACCAGTTGGCCAATCCACCCGTTCCCCAGTTGCTTCACCCTAATCTCACGCCAATATGAATTTGTTTGTCTGAACAGGGGGGTTCAGGGACAATGAGTCAAACCTATGGGGTACTTGCAATTCCCAAAGATTGTCATCAGTTGTCCGATAGACATTGCAATTTGGCGCATGTAACCATTTTATTCTTACAAGGTGCGGCGCCCCCGTTTTAAACATAACTTCTGAACCCCATTAACTATAGATATCTACACATAGATATCTCTACCATGAACCCTACTTATCGGAGGCACCAAATTAGCTATCTAAATCCCATGAAATCCTATGAAATCACACCAAAATTTCATTAAAACACTATATTTCAGGGACACCCCAGCTTGTATTAAGATACCACACTTTTGGTCAAAGCCATGTCAAGGAGCATGACCACATCAAAGGTGAAGTTCATCTTGTTGCGCCAGATGTAGCTCGTTCCCTGACTGTGAGACGACGCCGTTCGCGTTGCGAATGACATTCTCTACTACAGGTACAGCCCGTTCTCTACTACAGTTTATACATGGGATTATCATTCCATGAATCGGACATCATTCCATGCATAAATGGGATTCTTGTTGCATAAATGGGATTCTCATTCCCGAAACGGGGTGACTTCCTGACTTATCACTGGTATTTCAGGCCATAACTGATGAAGACGTGACATGAATGAAACTGAACCAACGTCTGGGTCTGGCTTGACGTTGGGAAACGACCGGAAAATATTATAGAACTATGAAAATAACGAGGTGGGGGGCCCATGGCTAGCCAAGTTGGTGAACGTAACTCCAATAACCAGGGCTTGTAATACATAGATCTATAGAGTTCATGAACGCTATAAAGCAACTTATAACTTGCGGGCACTACCTTGCACGATACGAATTGGCCGCAAAAAAATACACAAAACAATGGCGCAAACTGATCTGAGTGAATCACATGTATATTCACCAACCTCAAAAAGGCTGGGAGAGTGAAATAGTGTCCCCGTCTACAAATATCTCCAGTGAGGTCTTCAAATTTTATGCAGAGAAATGACCCAAAAGAGACAACTCTTGGGTACAAAGGGACATGATATCCTAGTCCAAGGAAGCACCTTCAATTTTTCAGGCCAGCAAAGCCAGCAACGCCAGCAACCTCAAGTAAAGCTACAAGGTGGAGCAAGGTGCGGCCCTCTAGAAAGCGAAGCTGGTTTACAACTGGATTAAGATGTTAACTATGGTTTATGGATGTATTTGGTAGATATCTTAATGGTGGTTTTATACCAACAAACATACCTGCGGCCTTCACCTTGCAAGAGTTTCCAAGTGCTTGTGAATGCCATTGGTTCTTCGGGTAAATCAGTTTTTTGTCGTCGCAACTTCCAACCACAAGTACACCTACCTGAGAAGTGTGACCCCCTGTCACCCTGGCACCCTGCATTGAAATTCAGCATTGGAATTCTCGCCAAAATTGGGTGTCTACACCAATGTAATGCATTGAATGGACTCAAAATGAGTATCTCAACAATTGAATTCTGAATTTCGCATGCTAGGAATCTACATTGGCTACCCTCTTCCAAATATGTTTTGGATTTGCTTACGAGACCCCCCCAAAAAAAAAGAGAACATAGTCCCTTCAGATTCCCCAAATGGTGGACCCATGGGATTTCAACAATCCAAGATAAGGTCTGGTAATCCAACATGGCTTGCTGGAAAGTCACACAAATTAATGTGATGATTTTGTTCCCAACCATATATTCAATGGTTTGGTTTAAGGGAAAATTTTAACCGGAACCTCCCATATTTCATGGGAATATCCATGGTTTCCGGTTACGATTTTCCCTTAAACCAAGCCATTGATAGATATAAACCTCCATTTACAGGGGGATTTCCCAGCTAGCCATGTTTGATTATCGAAGGGTATTCCCCCTCCAGCCTCTAACATCTGACTGCTAATGCGCAAGACTTCCAGGGCCGCATGCCTCGGCCAGGAGATATCTGCAGATTTCAGGTACAAGGTGGGGCCTCCAAGATTGCTAAGTTGGCTTCAACTCCAATAACTATGGTTTATGATGGTGTATGGTAGATATATTTATAGTTAGTGGGTTTATAAACTAACTAAGTGTTAATAATCGGGGCGTGCCCACCTTGTATGTATATATCAACCTGGTTAATAGGGGCCATATGATAATAATCCAACGAAAACTGGAAAGTGGAGCTCGTCCTTGGTGCCACGTCAGATTCCAGTCACTTCCTGAAGTCCTCAACAAGGTGGGGACCCCTTCGCTAGGGTTTATCGAGGACACTTGGTGGATCATCCCACTTAGTAACTGGTCAATTCATTCTGATTATTATAAGTCCTTGATTCGTGGGTTATCTCATTGGATTGGTTTAAGGGAAAAATTACAGGAAACCATGGATTTTCCCATCAAATATAGAGGTTTCCTGTAAATTTTCCCATTAACCCAATCTAATGAGTTATCCCTTTTTTAGATGGCTTATAACTCATGTTTGCTAACCAGTGGCTAAGTGGGATGATCCTGCGTTTTTTGACGGGGGGCCCCCCTTGAAGCTATGGTGAGAAAGCTATGTATTGCAGTGAGTCTCACTGCAGTGCGGCTACCCCCACATTCATTGGATTGGTTTAAGGGAAAATTTACAGGAAACCATGGATTTTCCCATCAAATATAGAGGTTTCCTGTAAATTTTCCCTTAAACCAATCCAATGACACATTGTAGAACCGCTCGGGATGCAGCAGAATTCATGTTTAAAAGATCTGAAACATCTCTGAAACATCCTGTGGGGGCGCAATTGGGGTGAAACATATGCTTGTAATAATGGTAATTTTACCTCCAAATTCTGGGATATATGTTGGGACATAACCCACATCAATTATATAGTGTGATACTTCGGTGTGGTATTTTTGAAGATGTAAAGTGAAATACTAGCCGTATCGCTAGTATTGATTCATCCTTTTTGTGGTACATACAAATTTGGGCCATGTCCTTTTGGTAATTTTCCAGATAAACATATTGAGTCGCTGGATGTCCAAGTACGGATCAGGAGAATGAGAACCGTCCATTTGGGCGGCATACCAGCGAGCCAACACATACCCACATAGAGCTGGGTGAACTATGGTGAACGAGCCATAGTTACAATGTGAGGCCCCCTAGTTATAAGTTGGTTTATAAACCCCATTAAATATAGTTATAAGTATCATAAACCATAGTTATTACCATAGTTATTGGAGTTATAAACCAACTTAGCTATCTAGGGGGCCTCACATTGTACGAGTCACATGCTAGTTCCTGCAATCATGGGTTGCTACCAATTGTACTCCTCAGAGTATCCTAGTGTAACACGGTTTGCAACTACTGTCCTATTGTTGCTGTAACTATTAGGGTGCCAACTTAGATTGTTGTGTCTGTCTTGATTTATGACTTGCTTTATCGGACCATGGGCTCAAGCAAAGCACCGCTACAGCCTTCGCCTCTGAGTCTTGGGGTTGCAGTATTCAGTAAATGGTAAGCGATTCCACCGCCCGCTCGTAAAACAAACCTGTCGTCCACAATATGTGTAAATCCACTCATTGCGGCTGCTTACCCTCTGGTAAACAAACATAGCTATTGAAAATGGCCATTTATAGTTGATTTTCCCATGATTTAAAAAAAAAAATCCATAGCTATGTTAGTTTACCAGAGGATAGTCTTAGGGAGATGGGTTTAATGAAGGACCTCACCTGGTCCAAAATCACCTGTCAACTCCCCGGAACCAGCTGGGGCTAAGGGCATCAGTAAGGTCTTCACCAGCACCTTAGGGTTAGATGGCCAGCTGCAAAGGAAGCAGATCAACATGGGGATTTTATATGGAGGTTTCTTAAAATGGGGGATCCCCAAGTCACCATGCGTTTCAATACTCAAATGGTCTGTTTAATGACTTGGATGATTTAAGGATACCTCCATTTTAGTAAACCTCTATATGGATTTAAATGATATGTTGGAGGTTGATGATGGGGATATACTCAACAACCTGATGTTTGCTTGACTCGCGTCTGACAAAGCGGTATACCCTCCAAATGGCAATGCGAAGAAGACATATTTTATGATTAACCCTCAATTTGGATGTATCCTGTATCCTGTTGTCAGACAAACCCATAACTGCGGAATGTATTTGGTACGTCACGTTATCAACAAGGGCCCAACATGGTGATTTCAAGACTCCGGGGTAGTCCCCAAGACTACCATTCACTTCACCAAATAACAACCGTCATTCATATGGACAAATCCCTGCAATGAAGACACCGTGAGAGACAATGGATTAGATGATGATTGATATGATTTGATTGTATTATGACTATGATTGGTTCTTTTTGAAAATTGTCAAATGCCGCTTGAACTTTGGAACGAAATTGCCGGGCCATATCTGATGGTAAAGCCATCTATGTAACGGAATGCAGTTTTTCAGGTTCAATGTCAGGAGATTATGACAATGTCGTATAGTCAACCGCTTGGTTTCCATGAAAATACATCCTATACATAGATATAATTGGATATACTGCAAGTACCGGAATATCAATTGCCAGGTTAAGCTACCAAAGGGTACAGCATCAATGTCCCATTCCAACATCACCAAAGGGAACTACTATCAGAATCTAAAAATGATGCTCCGAATACACTGAGTACATTTGCTACATGTTTAGAAGTGTGTCAAAACCCTTGTTCCCATCTGTTCACCAAACAAAATGATCTATTTAGGATATTCATCAATACAATGTGTGGCTTATTATGAATCGACTTTGTTGGCCCTCCGTTGTTCAATTTTCAATACAGATGTTCACAGGTTTGCTTGTGCTGAACATGTATGTATTACGTATGCATCCAAGATCACTACCCTCTGGTAAACTAACAGTTTGCTATTGAAAATGGCCATAGAAATCGTGGGTTTTCCCATTAAAAATGGTCATTTTCCATAGTTATGTTAGTTTACCAGAGGGTATGTAGTCATCTCAGCTACGTCGTATCTTTTTTCCCCTGTTCCTGGATCATCAGCCAATTTCATTTCGACAACTTTGGTCAACGTTTGCCCAGGTAATTTAATGTAATTTCATAGGGTTTATGGTTTAAATATATAGGCAATGTATAAGCCATATATATATATATATATCGGGTTATATTGGGTTTATGGTAGATAAATCGGACTACTTCATTGGCTGATACTTACCGACACACATACATTGCTGCTATCCCATTGAAGTATTCTCATTTTGGATGATTCAAACATAGTCAAACCCGACGTTGGATCCTTACACTCCCCAAAATGAACATAGACCCTTCCAAGCAGGGGATGGAAGATCACCTTCTAGTAAAAACGTATTTCTATGTATTTCCATTTTCAGGGTCGACATGAATGTTTGATGCTGAAACCGGCCATAGACCAACTTCTGTACAAGAATCCCTATTAATCTCACTAAAACCCATTAAGTTCCCACCAACATATCTAAAATCTATTAGAATCTGATTGAATCACCATGAAATCACCACTCAAATCCCATGAAAATCACCATTTTTGACAGGAACAGCTGGGACGCATCCACCTTGATGCCCCCAGCGCATCTCTGGGCTGCCACACCATGGGCACCAGACTCACACGGTCCTGGCACGACCAGATCTTCGCCTGGAATGCTGGGAATGCTGGGAATGCTGGGGCCCCCGTTTAGGATAGCTAGGTTGGTTTATAACTAGCTTAATTGTGGTCCATGATGTCCTAAAATGGAGGTACCCAAAAACGGATGGTTTATAATGGAAAATCCTATTAAAATGGATGATTTGGGGGTACCCCTATTTTAGGAAACCTCCATATATATATATATATGCAAGGTATATCTATAAATTAATGGATGATTATTGAGTAAATTGAGTAGGTATATCTATCGTTAATGGATGATTAATGATGTGCTTAATGATGATCATATCCCGAATAAATCTAAGTGAACACTTCAAAACACAATGGTTACTTGCTGATAGTTGATGATTCTGCTCACCCATATATTGGGGATGATCATAATCCATGAATGGGGAATCCCGTTCACAAGCACCAGTATATTGGGATGGGATGATGGTATTCATCATGACTCACTTGGCTAACTATAGGGTTTATAAGGGATATCACTCTAGTTCGCCCTGGGATCATCGAAAATCATGAAAAAATGCGGGGCCTCCAAGCGAACATAGCAAATTGCTGGTGATTTGGATGGGGGTATCATGGGAAGTTGATACTTTTATGTTTGTAAGTTAAAAGGTGGGGGCTCCAAACCTTAATTATGTTTGCGAAATTGGTTTAATCCAATAACTAGTTCGTTGCATCCCCGAACAAAGCTCTAGTTTTTGTTGGAGTCATTTGCGCCAAGATAGCAGCAGCAAAGCTATTGTATCATCATCCAATACTTATCGTTAACTTATCATGCAATAGAAAGGATAACTTATCATACCTTTAAAATAGGGATGATACAAAATGATACAAACACTTCTCTCATTTTATCAGGCCAGTTTGTATCATCCGCTTATACTTACATGTGTATATATATATATAACATTATATAACATCTCATTATCATCCAATATATAAGTTGCATCTTATTTCTGATACAATAACATTGCCATCCATTTATACTTTTCCCAGACAATTCAAATGGGGTGTTCAAGAGGATTACTTCATCAGTCTGAATCTAGCAATACAGACACTACTAAGGTCGTAAACACGCATACATGTTAAACATGTTTAAAACAAATAAATACATGAACTACATTACACTCAAACATCACAATAATGAATAGTGACATAATGATATATAATCCAAAAAAAGACACGTTCTTTGTTGTTTCGTTCAATCCCTCCGTGTCCAAAACCGTCGTTTATCGTGTCGTCCCGCGTCTGTCGGAAGGCCTTCAGAGCCATCAGGGGCAACATCGATAAGAGGATCGTCGCCTCAGGCCACCGATGTTGGGGTCAACATCCCATTTCAATGCACAGAAATGGCTATGGCTCAAAATTATGGTACCAAAATTATGGCTCCATGTTTAATGGTAAATGAACATCAACCAAGCAATTATAGGGTAATAATGTTGAGCCATAGCCAAATGTTGAACATGAGAAGCCCACCCCATGCAAACAGTCCCATGAAATCCCATGAAAGTAAGAATAGTTCGATGTCATAGCTTCTTCATCCTGGAAAGTCGTATCCCTCACTTCGGTGGGCCTCCCAGTTATGTCTGTTGGTTTAGTTTCACTGCATTCACTATATGTCTTGCCAGGGGACCAGTTTCAAATCGATCTTTGAACCATGTGAAACCCATCCAACTGCACATATCCACCATGAATCCTGGTTGGCCTAGGCCTAGGCATGTTCTCCTCTCTATGGGGGAGACCTTCTGGCAGCAGAGCCGTGCAGTTCCATGCACCCAGAATACATCAGAACACCATGGTTCTGAAACCCGCAAACATCACAGTGGAACAGAATGTTGCCGTGATCATCTAAGGGGAAAACCATGGAAACTCTACATGGCAGTTCCATTCTTCACCCTCAGGGGATCAAACTTTGGGAGATCCCCGAACTCAATGGAGGCTTGTAGCTGGGCAAAGCACTGAATGGGGGGATTTTTCATCTAGCCAAGATCGATTACACAATGTGAGGCCCCGAACGATAGGTAAGTTGGTTTATAACTCCAATATCTATGGTTTATGGTACTTACACCTATAGTTACAGTAGCTAATGTGATTTATGAACCAACTTAAAACTGGGGGGCCCACATCGCAGGTATTCTTGGTCCATCCCCATGACACTGGGATGAGACCAGATCCCCAGAGCCATTCATGTCTCGATCCCTGAGCTCCCCGACCAAAAATCCGGTGAGAGGCAAGTCCGATGAATCCTGACGCAAGGACTCAGGTGCAAACCCAAATGGCCGGAGGTGAGATTTTTCATTTCATGAAAAAAAAATATCTTTATCATGTGATACAATAGAATGTTTGAATATGTGTTATATTTCTATCGTATCCAACAAACGCTTTGATGCTAAGATGGACCCATACACGGACGCATTGAATCCTTCCGAGGGGGGTGAAGTGCGAGACGCCTCTGCTACTTGGCGGGTCATCACCACCAAGGGGTGCATCACAGGGCTGACTTTGAGCTCCACCGTTTCTGCCTCCGTTTAGCACGCACAGCACAAGCGGGCGTCGTGGACCCCAGCAGACCCACAAAGCTCCTGGAGGCCATCTCTTTTGTGGGTGGTCAGATTCATAGGCCAAAGAAATACGGGGCACGGACCCCAGCCGCGGACACCATTTGGTGCGAGGAAAAGGCTGGTTCCAGCCCAAAGATCAACCGCATTCATGGTGATATTGTGATGAGGTCCTACTAGTAAGTAAGTCCTAGTAATTTGCAGCGAAGTTCAACGTTTTTGAAACGTTGCAATCCCACGTTTTTGTTGCTGCTCCAACACGTAACTGGTGATCAAATCCAATGGTGAAGTTCTCAGGTCCTTCAGCAGCTTGAGTCGATTCAATCCTGGGTCAAATGCATCAGTTTGTTGAGTCCCACTACCCTCTGGTGAACTCACATAACTATGGAAAATCCACCATTTCTAATGGGAGAATCCACTATCAATGGCCATTTTCAATAGCTATGTTAGTTTACCAGAGGGTATTCTGAAATGAAATCAAGTCCGCCTTTCTGGTGGCATAAACGATGACACAACCTCATGGTCCACCATTCTTGTTGGGGAAACATTCCACACGATCCCCATATGTGCGACTCAATATTGATGGACCCACACTAAGAACTCTCCCCAAGTTGTGGTTTATTCTTGCGCAAAGCCCCACTCGGATTACTTTGAACATGGCCTCCATATGGTTGATACTTCTGGGTACTTTATATTCTTCTGGATCCCACTTCTTCCCCCACCCATGGCCCCGTGTCTCACAGTTATGTTTGTTGTTTCAGCTTCATTCCATGAGGTAATTCGATATCTATCCCCATTAAAGAGTTGGCCAAATCTAAGTGGCTAAACTTCTGAAAGGTGGTGCCCCCGCGGTTATGTTTGTTGCTTTACAAATGAAATCAACGTTGTATCCACCATAAACCTTCACCAAATCATGTTGACAGACTTCGCTATCGTTTGGGACTGCCTCCAATTTTTTTGTGGTTCAATCCCCATTCTTGGTGGTTAAATCTCCAATGTTTCAGATTTTTTAGTTGTTTAATCCCAAATCTTGGTACTTCAATCATGGTAAATCCTTTTTTCCGTGGCTTTCCAAGGTTTTCCATAGCTATCCCTGGGGGATCCCTTGAATGATCCTATGCACCGGCTCCATTTCACCGCCTCTGTCATCTGCCGGTAGACGCACAGCATCGCGGAGCTGACGAGCAAAATTGCCGGCACCACCAGGGTGAGCTGACTGCTATGCACCTGGGAGTGACATGGAGTGACCCGCCACGGTGACCACGGGGTATATATGGGGGATATGTCATGAACTGAGCTCATGGGATTTAAGGGGATTTCAGGGGATGTCATGGTTTATGAGGATTTCATGAGATGTAATGGTGATTTGTTGTCGCGGAGAAGGTCGTTGAATATGTTGATTCGCCAGAGGCCTCAGGTGATTTCAGGTTATGGCTCATCTGGTGTTGGTTGAAAGATGTTGAAAGATTGTCTAAGCTTGGTAGGGGTTATTTAGGTTTAGGTATGGTTTGTGCTGCTTCTTTCAGGTATCTTTGGTATGTTTGGTTTAGATTCTTTGAAGCCAAGAGGCATATTTCATGGCCTCTTCACGAGCCGCGGCCAGCTGTTCCCCCAGCCGCTGATTTTCGGCAAGTAGGGCCGGGCCTTGCGCAACTTCAGGTCCCGACTGTTTCTCCAGCCGCTGATTTTCGGCAACTGGCCACGCGCAACTTCAGGTCCCGACTGTTTCTCCAGCCGCTGATTTTCGGCTAAGTAGGGCCTGGAGCACAAAGGTGCATCGCGCAACTTCAGGTCGCTCGGCACGGGCTGGGTTTGCTGTGCTTCTGTAGACACGTCAGCATGTGACGCATCCGACTTTCCATTGAAAATCCAACACCAAATTGGCTGGTTTGCCATCATGAACTAATGAAAATTGGATTTGATGGTGATTTGTTTACTCGGGATTTAATTCCAAGGGGGATTTCATGAGGATTCTCCGAGATTTAATGAGACTTCATCGGATTTAAGTGGATTTCATGGAGATTTAATGTACTTAATTCGGACTTATCGGGATTTCATGGATTTAATGATGATTCAACGGGATCAAACGGTGATTTCATGGTGATTTAACATGGATTTCATGGAAATTTGGTGGCATTTAAACAGCTAAGTTGGTCAACATTCGGGTGAATTTGATTGAGTTCCTGGCGGGAATAAACCAACGTAGACTAGAGGAGTTTGATGATGCAGAAGCAATGTTTTCAGGAATTGGAAAAAACATGGATATATTTTGATAAGTCAGCAACCGGAAGTACTGTCATTTAGATCGTCCCTCTTACTTACTATATAGCCATAATTCACGTCGGGGAGCAGTGAGGTTGTCAAATAATTCATCCAGAGTCTAGAAACATGTAAAGGATCGCAAAGGGCTAGATGGAAAATCCAAGTTCATGTTCAACCCCAAAAATTGAGGTCAAAATCTTAATTTTGAGTATTACCAAAATAATTTATCTAAGATTAGCTAAGACATTTCCACTTTCATGAGTCCAGAAAAAATGCACCTGGTAGATAGGTTGCCAGATGTTTTGGAAGCAAACTTGGAGCATCATACGCCCGGCAATATCCACCATTCTTATGATGCTGCGATAAATGATAAATCAACAAAAATGGTATATGGGTATAGTATAATGTACCCGTAGTGTAGGTATTAACACAAGAAGTGCTTCAAGAGATTAAGACTAACAATGACATTCATTTTTCCATGTCCATTGGAAACCAATTTTTGACCAATCCCCATATAACCCCTGGAACAGGCATAGGGTAGCAATCCAGCTAGTTGCACACGATTGACTTTGCAATGGAGGTTCAACTACTTTAAACATCAAACGTTTGAACTCAATACCATGCCGTCTAATCCCATCCCCCTAATATTAAACACCTCCATTCTATGGTCCCAAATAAGTGATTTTATCCCTACAAAACTATGGTTTCATTTTGGGGTGTTCAACATGAACGGAGGAAGGGAGTAGCTAACTCGACATCTTTGACGTTGATCATCCCAGGGACGATCGACCAAAAAAGATAGAAAGGCTTGAAAACCCTGAGACTTTGTAAAAATACAAAGAGGGTAGATCATGTGTCGCCACTTGAACCCTCACTTGGGTTTGCGTGAAAATTGAGTTAAAACGTACCAGGTGGGGCCCCCTAGATAGCTAAGTTGGTTTCTAATTCCAATAACTATAGTACATCATAGATTTTAACAGTGTATCATAGATGTTAAATAATTTATACTTAATGATGTTTCTAGACCAAGCACACCTCGTAATTCTTCCCCACTACCTAATGGCCATAACGTAGGGTATACCTCCATTACACTTCCCACACTTCCCCCAATGCTCCAGGCTACCAAATCATGTAACTGCGCCATGATAAAATTTCGACCTGAAAATTGGACCGGGACTTATCTCGATGAAAAGGACCGGAGGAGCTAATTGGGGGGGTCCTAAGTCATGGGGGCAATCCAAAATTATTCAAAATTGCTTGCTATCAGTGGCAAAAAATCACTGGTTTGGGGTACCCAAATTTTAGGACACCTCCAATTTGGTCCACCAATTTTTATCACTTACAAGCTGGTGCTCCACTTTGTTAGCCAAAGTGCTGAAAAAACTTGGGTTTATGAGACACGTGTGTATAGTTAATTGGGGTATATGGTGGTTATACACCAACAAACATAACTGGGGGGTATCACTTTCCCATTGGTTGTTGTGTTTGCCCGTCTATTACTCAACCAATAGGACAACATCATACAGCATCTATCCTTGATCCATGAAAATTGTCCTATAAATCCAAGCACTTCCTGAGAAGGCACTGAAAAAAAAAACACCTACACCGTACACCTTAGATGTCCCAAGAATGTTCTAAGATCGATAGGGTTGGTCTACCTTGTTTTTTTTCTTTTTCGATGGAACATCCGCCATTTTAGAGACGGCGTTTTTCCTCTTTTCAATGGGCATCTATGGGAAAATCCTCGAACTACATAAATGGATATGTGTTGCTTCATCCGAACTTCATCCCCATTCTATGTTCACCAGTTTCTCAGCTATAGTCCCATCATAGCACAAATTTCGTTGGTGAAATCCACATAAAATCAAGTGCTTGGGTTCTGGCCTGCCATGGTGTACTATGAGTTTTCCCCCAAGTTATGGTCATCAACAAAAATGGGAGAACAGCGATGACCGGAAATGGATGATCAAATCGTTGCAGTTATAACCCTTTACCAGTTATATATAAATATGTAAGTCAGTTATAAGTTATAACTACAACATCTATGGAATGTATAACCTCGTCTAAATAAGCATCTATCATTGGCAAAGGGCCATAACTGTAGTAGAAAGGTTATGACCCTTGAAGCTAAAACCCCAGTATACGAGAAAGTTGGTGTGTATCTTATTTGGTTTATGGGGGGGAATACGACTAGAGTATGGGGTGAAACCAAACCAACTAACAGAACTTTATGGGGCCGCACCTTGTGGATATATTATCCAAGGAATCTTAGGGCCTATGCTTGACTAATTTCCAGGATCTTCCAAGCAACCAATGTGTTTCTGGTTGACTCTTGATGCACTGAAAGCAACCACTTGTTGAATCACTCTTTTTTTGGTGGTCTCAAATGCTGGCAGCAATGTAACAAATCAAAGACTAGTCTTAATGGATTCGTTTTCTTTCCGAAAGCCGGGGGATTTTGCATGTGTGTCAACCTCAATGCTTCCTGTCGCACAAACCAGAATGTAACCATCCATGTCAACTGTCACAAATAATGCACATACACTACTGCACTGTATGTGATGTGCGGACAAGAGATTTGTATACCTCCACTATCCTCCACTACTTGATGAGGTCTACATGTGCAATTGTACTTGACTACCTACTGATTTAATACAAAAGGTGCCCCGTTTTAATCTGCATCAGTACCCTTGCGGAAACTTAATCCCCAGACCCTATCTGCAAACTTCATGGATCTAAGACAGCTACTTGTGGATACCAAGTCAAACAACAAAGTACGATGTATATGTTTAGTTGTCCTGGAGTAGATAGAAGATGGATCTTTCATTGAAAAAAACATGCAAATGGGAACATGGTTGACAACCCCATGGTCTATCTACTTCAGGATGTTGCTTAAAAAAACATATACAACTTCAACCATCAACATTGGAAAAACATGAAGGACTAAACTACAAGGTGGGCCCCCAAGATAGCAAAGTTGGGCAAAGTAACTCCAATATCTAAGGTTTATGGTAGATAGAATTGGGTTGATCAATCAATTTACCCTCCAGTAAACTAACATAGCTATTGAAAATGGACCAATTTATAGTGGATTGTCCCATCAAACATGCTGATTTTCCATAGCTTTGCAACAGTTTACCAGAGGGTAAATCATTCATAAACCCATTTAAGGATAATATATGATAATATCATAGATATTTTTCCCATTAAACCTCCATTTAGCTATGGGGCTCCCACCGACTGTCCCCTTCAGGTCGTCCCAGCGATCCGACGGCAGCTCAGCTTATCTTCCCATGAGACGCCCGAACGGACTGCGGACTGCGGTCGTTACAAGAACTGAGAATGACGAGTGGGAAATGATTAGGTTAAATTAGGCCCATTGGGTTGAATGATTTACCTAATTTTACCTTCATCAAAAATGGTGATTGCCAACTTTTCCAAACTTGTTCCATCTCTTTTTTTTGGGGGTTACTTCTCAGAAAAACAACATGCAGTGACACATGTTCGTGATTCGCACTTCTGTCAAACAACATCTACCACTTCACGCCATTTCACAAACACAACATCTGGCGATCACATTGAAACTCAATGGTCTTACGTTTTTTTTTTTTTCGCAACATGCTGAATTGTACATGTTCACGGTTTCACTCACTTAGCGAGTCATTGTTGACATCTGCAGTTGAAATGAATTGCGCTTGTTCAAACTGAACAGCAAATTCAAAGCAATGGGATAAACCGTCAATGCACAGTTCAAGTTGTAGAAACATGTTTGTGTTTCAAATTCATTTTAAAACACAAGTGTGATGTTGATATCCATGGCGCGAGTGTGGCACAACAGAAATCTAGATATATAATTGTGTCATGTTTGTTTTTTTTTGTGTCGGCCCCGCTTGAACCACATGAAATTGCAGGCCATCTGAAAGATGGTTCCCCCTTACATCTAAAAATATAGCTGAAATAGATTTATGATTCACTAACCGTCACTAACCTGAAATAGCTGCTGTCATACGGCCATTTGGGGATGATTCCCAGAAATCATTCACAAACATTCCCATGACGCCACGATGTCAGGTCATGATCATGTTCATCCATAATTATACACATATGTATGTGTGTATGTATATATATATATACATATGCATGATTATGCATGTATATATAAATATAGGACGCGAGGTCATCGCAAATTATCATTGAAATGATATCCGAAATCTGATTTTTCAAGATGAAATTCAAACTCTGGTGATGACGATCCCGGCCTCGGCTACCGCCCAAACAAGTATAATATTTACAAACAATGTTGCTGCTGATGATTGGTTCATTTTTTATGTAGAGGTGATACTCTACTACTTGACAAAGCGTCTCCAGGTTTGATAACTTTGATGCTCCACGGCTTCTCGTCGATTGACCAAGAACTTCTTAGTAGATCCCTATGCCAAAAAAAAAAGAAATATGGATATGGGTCAAAACTGGGTAGCCAAATAATTGGATGGTGAATCTGGATACCACTATAGGTACAAACCAATCCCTTCATTCACCGCCAGATCCGAATATACAAACATCGCCTTTATATAGCAACCCTTAGCTGGTCATTGCTCTGAACCCCACTGGGCAATCCTCAGGGTGTATGTTAGTTGGGGTGAAACATCACCAGTTTTGTTGATGCAAATCATCGAATAAAGGGACCACTTTCCGTGGCAACCTCTTGGTTTACTGTCAGGATCCCATAGCAAGTGTCAGTTCACCCGAAGAATTTGAAGGTGAATCATTCTCTTCCGTCCTTTTCCCAGTTCAAATTGCTATTTCGGAGGTAGTCTCAAGGGGTTGCTGGACTCCAGTAATCAAACAATAGAGGTTTGAATGATTTTAATGGGAATATGCATCGGCCATTTTTTTCCAACAAGCCGCCTTTGATTAGCGGAGGGTCTATTCCATCAATGTGGTGAACCCAATGATAAACCATCCAATTTGTTTTTGTATGTTTTTACATGTTTTTACTAGAACATGTTCAGCCCCACAAAGTGGTGAACCCCAGTTATAAGTTGGATTCCAACTCCCATTAATACTCCCATTAACTATATAGGTGGGGAATAACTTATAGGGATATCACTATAGTGGATATGGAGGCTTCCTAAAATAGGGGTACCCCCAAATCATCTATTTATAGAAGGATTTACCATTATAAACCATCCATTTTTGGGTACCCCCATTTTAGGAAATCCCCATATAAGTATAGTTATTGGAGTTATGTTTATCAACTTAGCCAAGTGGCACCGACTGGCACCAATCAGCACAGATTCTGCGTTCTTTTCCCAGGGTACCATGGCGAAGCATCCCGTGCCAACTTTGTGACACGGGTCCTGCCCGGAAACACCGGAAAAGCGCTACGATTACGCTGCAGTGCAACCATGTGCACCTGGGGAATGAAGCCAAAATCATGGCTTTTATGCCTTTGTTCACCCAGTTTTTGATTCGCTATTCATGTTTTGTGGATTTGTTTGGTTAAGATCGATGCTTGTGGATCAAAATACTTTCTGAGAAGGTGCTAAACCAGCTAAACAAAAAAATCAAAGACGCCTTCAGAAGGACTTTGAACCCATAGGGAACGAATTGTTTTTGCCTTTCCTGCCCGGTTCCTACCCTCGATGTCGAATTGACAATGTCCACTTCATTTAGCTACGAGTACTTGATCATCTACATCCCAGGTCCTTGGACCTGAAGCACCGAAAAAGGACAGTGGCCGTTGAAGGCCTTTTTGTCGTGTTTCGTTGAATAAGATTTAAATCGCATGCTTTGAATATTCCCTATGGATCCAGCCGTACCTTCTTAGAAAGTACTTGGGGTATGATTTAGAGGGTTAGCCGTACCTTCTCAGACAGTGGGAATGGATCCATACGGAATGAATGAAGATGAATGAACTGATAAACACATGGACAAATTGGACAAACAAAGAAAAAAATACTCGCCGTAACGCCTATAAATCAACAACTGAATCACCGATTAAACAAATGAGCGGCCTGTTCTCTCAGCTGCCTCTAGTGTGAGTTGCTGCTGCTCTTGGCCACAGGCACCGAGCTACCTCTGCACTGAGTTCCTCGCAAGTTCATTGGATTGGTTGAAGGGAAAATCTCAACCGGAAACCATGGTTTTCCCCATGAAGTATGGGGGTTTCCTGTAAATGTTCCCATTAACCAACCCAATGATCTGTGCAAGTTCTTCTCTGAGGTACAGTATCTTTTCTCTCAGCTACTTCTCTGCGCCAATTCTCTTTTGGCATCTTTTGCCTATCTTTCTAATTCTTCCCTGACCTTCCTCTTCCGTCTGCCAATTCGTTTCTTCGCGCAGCTCTTGCTGTGCGCTCAGCAAGCTTTTGCTGCATTCCCGAGAAGTACAAGAGTCGCATCACATAAAAGACTATCTATCCATTGCGCAGCAGCCCCAATATCTTTGGCAAACGCAGGTTGCACCTGCAGTCTCATGTTGCATCATGTTACTGTGATCTAATGAATCTAATACTTCCACTACCTCATGTGTCAACTTCCATAGTGATGCTGCCTGTGTCATTGAATTGGTGCGAACTAGCCATTGACATAGCAAGATTCCCAACTAAACTAAGCTACTTTAGGGCAACACTCAATGGTTCGAGTCCATTCTAGTGAGGTCTGCGGCCGGCTATGATGTGCTATGAATCTGGCCCCTTGTTGTGACATCCGGAAAACTCATGGCATATGACAAAACCCAATGTCTTCCGGTATGTTTTCTGCACTTAAAGTCCTTTACGAGTTATAAATGATTGTAGATGGTTACACATGGGGGTAGGTTATCATTCCGTAAATCAGGTTAGAACTGACTTATAACTGGGTTTTCGAAACTGCGGAGGGTGATACTCCCCCTCCTTCTTGGAGAAAAGAACATCATTAAGTCTTCATGTAGGGTTTTAGTAGCTAATGGATAATATTCCATTTTTCATTGGATTGGTTTAAGGGAAAATCTACAGGAAACCAAAGATTTTCCCATGAAATAAAGGGGTTTCCTGTCAATTTTCCCATTAACCAATCCATTGAATGTTGTCCTATTACAAATTCTGTACAAGAATACAAGGTGGTGAACCCCATTTGTAAATTGGTTTGGATTCACCTCATGAACTTGTCAAACGTATCTAACATAAACCATAGTCATTGGACTTATGTGACTACCAACGAAGCTATCTTCAATCCCATTACATCTCAGCAAATTCCACTAAATCTGAGTATACCACCCTAAGATCACATCTTCTGCTACAAGAATCCATCATTTTCAGTCGATGGAACTGCCTTTCAGCGATGCTGCGCCTGCGCAGTGGATCTGAAAACAGACACGTCGTGCCGCAGGTGACCCGCATTACGAAGGCCGGGGGCTGTCTCCAGGCGTTGGGAAGAAAAAACACATGGAAAACTGCCAAGTTGGTGAATATAACTCCAAAAGCTGAATGGTTTATGATAGAACGGTAGATGTATCGAACTAGTTGGTGATAGTTGGTGGGGTTTTATCAACCAACTTATGATAAAAGGTGGCTCTCCCCAGATATAAGTTAGTTTTAGAACCAGCAATAAGTATAGTTGTATCCCAGAAAGAAATAAATAGGGCAACCCAAAATGATCTACCTTTTTTGTCTACCCTCTGGTAATCAAACGTGGCTAGCTGGGAAATCTCCGAACTAATTGAAGGTGAAAAATGGGAAAATCATCTATAAATGGTGCATGTTCCATTGCCACATTTGATTACCGGAGGGCATGCATGAGTTTATAACCCCCAATAGCTATGCTAGTTATATGCCCAACAAATGTATATATATATAAATATATACATAGGAGTCTTGACCACCAAGTTAGCTATCGTTTGGGACCCCAGTTTGTATGTATGTGTCTCGAAACAGCTTCTTCAACGGATATGTATAATATATATATATATACATACATGTATTACAATCCGATATGATAATATGATATGTATATATATATATATGTATACATATCGGTATACTTTGTTTAAGAGTTCGTCTTTCTTGTGGTTTTTGTCTCCTCCTTCCAATGGGGAACCATGCTTCTGTTTCAGCTGCAAATGCTGACATACACACAACCCTAACCCCCACACCCCCACATCTAGCCCTAAAGGCTCCGTTCGCTATGCAATCAGACTTGCTCCGTGATGACTGGTGTTTTAAAACACACAAATGTGACTGGATCATAGATGGTTCTCGAAGGTATGAACCACCTTCAAACTTTTGATCTTTTAGTTTTTTTTTTCTGTGACACACCATACCAAAAAGGAGTTATAATCCTATGGTTATAATTGTAAGGTTAGCCTTGTTCGATGCTCCTCAATACAAAACCATCATGTGACGACAGTCACTGGAGAAGACTGGGCATGACTGCAGAAAATCCGCTAGCATCATGGGTGATGGCGTTTGGGTCATATACCATTATGCTTCAATACGTAAATGTATTTTTTTAATATACAATATATATATATATATGTATGTATACATAACATATCATTAAAAAAAAAAATATATATATCAAAATATCATTCTGAACCTATGGAAAAGTAAGATTATGAAAGATTATGACATAGGCTCAAACATGGTGGTTTCTTAAGAGATGGTGTATTCCCAGGTCACCACGGGTTTCATACTATTTCATAGCCATCTATTTTCCTTGGATGATTTGGGGGTACCCCCATGACTTCGGAAACGTCCACATGAATTCACCCGTGGGTATGGGTCAAAACCCTATTGGGACCATAATTGGGAGATTACCATCCATTAACCAGCTAGTTTGATGTTTACCAATGTACTGGGGTTTTGACCCATAACTTCCCATAACTACAGTTACGGTCCTATACCAGTTATAGTTCAGTTCGAAGCCCATTTATGGAATGTATAAGTCCATAGAATTTGACCATAATTGGTAAAAGCTCAGAACTTCATGTTTCTTTTTTGACAGGAGATAGCCATCAGAGTGGAATGCTCTTGGTGTATTTCTTGTCGTGCAGCCTCGGCCATGGCGATCTACCGATGGTTGATGATGATGATGTACTTCGTCATTATAGGGATATAAATATGGGGATAGATAGAAATGGATATAGCTGAGAAGTGATGGCTGAAAATTAGTTCGGTGATTATACCAATTATCAGAATTATATACCCTTTAGTTCTTGGGCAATTTCACTCATCTCAGCCAGTGAAAAGGGACGACTCTCAGTCGTCTTGAACAAATGGCCATGTTGAAAGTTCGGGGATTTCCCCATTAGTTATTGCCCCTTGACCAGTTTTTTAGTCAGTTGTAGCCCCATGTGTGGCATGTAAAACCCCGTTACCCTGTGGTTATTTAACATAGCCATGGAAAATGGCTTATTTTGGATGATTTTCCCATTAAAACCTCCATTTATAGGGGATTTTCCATGGCTATGTTAAATAACCAGAGGGTAATTGCTAAAGAACCATAACTGCAGCTAGCCATGTTTGAGTACCGAGGGATGGCTCGGATCTATGGCTCAAAATTATGGTACCAAAAATGGTCATTTTGAATGGTAAATTAAAATAAACCAACCAATTATAGGGTCAATAATTTTGAGCCATAGCCATATAGGTCAGTCTGAAAATGATTTCTATCCCCCAAATGGAACTCTCAATAGGGAAAATGATGATTACGCAGTGGATTTAGAGGTACCATATTCTCAGACAAACCCATATCTACTAGAAGATGGTCCGACGAAACAATGTTACAGGCTGATTTCAACTGTATGGCCAACAGGAATCAGAAATGGTTCCTGTGAGTTTAGGCATGGAAAGGCAACAAGAACCTCTGATGGATATCCATGAACAAGTCAAAGGCATGGACCCTTCACATATGACAAGTGCGGTCAGGATTCAACAATCCAAAACAATATCAAAGCAATTCATAGAATACTCGTATCTAATGTATGCAGTAGTTGAACAATAAATAAAGGAATTGCTATTGGATGGGTACTCAACAGTGATATTCATCTGGCTGAAAAACAAACAACACCGACCTGAAAGTAGCTGTCATCAGACAGCCATTTGGGGATGATTCCCCGCAATCATTGATCATCATTCCAGTGACGTCACAAGATGTAAGGTCATGATATGACCTTACATATCATGACCTTACATCGGGTGACGTCACTGGAATGATGATGAATGATTCAGGGGAATCATCGCTATATCAATTTCATCCAAATAGAATCCTGTGCTTTCATTTCATTGTGCCATTCACATTCCATCAATAATCCATGAATAGTGCAATATAGTTAAATAATGTCTCATTAATATCTCCATTGTAAGCAGCCAATCAAGACAACCAACAACTCTCTGGTTGTGAACATGGGCAAAGCTGCAGCGAACAAACAGCACCAAGATGTACCGAGTGACCAGGTTGATACACTGAGCATGGGTTGCTGGCAGCATCCAGCTTGTCTCTATTTAGAGTACACTCCAGCAAACTAACAGGTGGCCATAGAAGCCATGGCCCATTTAGTTCGATGATTTAATTATCTACTAAAACTGTTGATTTTCCACGGCTATGTTAGTTTACCAAAGAGTAGAGTAACTCAAATGAAGTTTAGGAGGGATTATCGTTCAATGGCAACTGTGAATTGATCACCACTGGTTGATGAATTCAGTAACTCACCCCGAGCTGATTTCAAAGGCAGTGACAACGGTGAAAGGATTACACCCATAAAATGTAATTGGGAATTAGATCTTTTGTTTTTCTTCACTGTTGGTCTTCACTGAAGAAATCACAGAATGTTCCAACGAGACATATCCAGAAAAGGCAAAACCATGCAAAACCAGTCGCATGCCAAGAAGCTGTTCCTGAATGGAAGCCCATTTCTTTGCGATCTTTCCTGAAATCTGCCAGTTGAAGCATGGGGCAGGCTGTCAGCCAATAAGTACCATTCGGTAGGATAGCTTCATTGCTGGTTTAAAAAAAACTCCTGGGAGCTTAACAATATGAGCTTCTGACAATCCTTGCTGTGTGTGCACATGTTCATGAGTGGAAACTGTTTTCCAAGTAGAAATGCTCAGTTTTCCTGTCAAACTGGGTGAGACTAGATAAGATCATATCAAAGATAAACTTGTAATGGCAGAACGCCAGCTGTACCGAACACAATGAAAAACCACTGACAATGTCAGGTAAACGACATACGTAATGTGGTAAACCCAACAATAAACCATCCCCAATAGAGGTTTACTATTGGGTATTTCACATCAAGTCCAATCTATCTGAGGTTGGTGTGAGGCCAACGTAAGAGTCAACATCACCCCCCACATATCCAGCTAGTATTTAGGTAACCGTTTATATAGTTGAAATGGCCCTTGATTGCAGAACTACAATGTTGTTTGAGCCATAGTTTGAATTGCGTTGAGTTCGTCAACCTCTGCACTGGCTTGTGGAATGCAACCACTGCTTTGTGGCCGAAGACATCAGCTTCGCTGAGAGCATCTCGAAGATCATCTTTAGATGGCTGATGGGCCAATCGATGCAGCACGTAAATGCAATTGCCGAATCCTATGAGGCTACAATGCTATCTGGCCTGAAGCTACAGTGCTATCTAGCCCGACTCATCCTGCAGTTTTGGCTGAGTTGCCAAAAACCGTGTTGTCTGGAAACTTAATATCCAAGACTTATAGACTACTGTTGCTGTGAAACCTCGCATACACCATGTGTGAAGACGCATGACAATGTCAGCTTCATAGTTCATATGTACATGTGTGAAGTGTGGATATCCCGCTTCAGACATTTTCACTTGAACAATTGTGACAACAATTCAAACCACATATGGATTCTGAAAGTGTGGAATGCTTCGCCATACATTTCAGACTTTGTACCTCAACCTTTGAACCTTTCAGTCGAAGCGGTTGCGTTGGGTGTGGGGCCCCCTAGATAGTTAAGCTGGTTTACAAACCCCAGTAACTTTATAGTTATAACTACCATAAACCATAGTTATGGGAGATATAAAGCAACTTAACTATCTAGGGAGCCCCACATTGTAGGATTGTTTCATATTGTTTCCATTTCTTGCCCTAGCCATGACAATGCACACGTGTAGGATGGACTTCATTGCGCCACTTGTCCATGAATGATCTGTGCTTCGCTACCTAAACCCAAAAAAACATTACCCTCTGGTAAATTAACATAGACCCTGGCAGATAGGGGTTGGAAGATTATAGTGAAACCACTAAAAATATGCGATTTTCAGGGTCTTTGTTAATTTACCAGAGGGTAACTGGGTAGACTTAAATATGTTTCTTCTGCAAGTGATTAGCCAATAAATGAGTAAGACAAAATTGTTTCACTTATTAGCCCGAAAAATTGGTAGACCTAAATATCTGGTTGTATTGATAATATGGTTCAATTCATGTGACTATGGGCCCAAATTCCACATCCGTAAATTTCGACCATCCCATCATACAATGTGTCGCCCCCACACGATAGCTCAGTTGGTGAACATCAACCGTCTATGGTAATATATCTAAATATCTCCCTATTTAATGGAAGGTGATAAACCAAACTGTATCTGGGGGGCTCTTTTTGTAGCATATGACTTTGTCTTGAAATATGGTACCCCCAAAGTCCAGTAGTTTATGACATATCTGATATACCCTCTGGTAAAGTAACATAGCTATTGAAAATGGCCATTTATAGTGGATTTTCCCATTCAAAATGATGATTTTCCATCGTTATGTTAGTTTACTGGAGGGTATCATCATTTTTTTCCCATGTATTTGTTTTTTTTTCGGGGTATCCCCCGTTTTCAGACAAACCCATACTGTGAAATAACTCTCAGATAGTCAAAACATGACCCGTTTGTGTAGTATTGATCACTTACCACGTGGCAAGCACAGCAAGTAGGAACCCGGCGTGATATGATTTATTTTTTTGTTTGTTAACTCGTCATCTTGGCAGGTTAAATAACAATTTGAGTAGGTGAAATCTTCATGTTAGCAGGTAAATTCACCACTTGTGTTGGTTAAATGACCATCTTGACACTGGTCAAATCGCTATTCTGTGCTTGTGATTTCACAAATTCTTCCAATTTTTGCAGATGGAATCACAATGTTTGTTTGTTAAATCCCAAGGTGAACCATTAAAATACCTCTATCCCATATCATTATACTAGTTGGTTGATAGGTTTCCCTACTATTGGCTGTCATACTCCCTACTAAATTAAGTAGTGCATGTCCCTAGTTCTTAACCAATCAACCAAGGTATTTTTAATGGCTCACTTGTTGAATCCCAACCTTCCAGAAACGATCTCCCATGCCCGCGAGATCACCATTGTTTTTTTGTGAAATCTGCCATTTTGTTGGCTAAATCCCATGAAATCACCATTTTTGTTGGCCAAATCCCCTTTAAATCACCAATTTTGTGGGTGAAATGCCATGAAATCAACTGAAATCTTCAGTTTTCTTGATGAAATCCCCCATGTTTCGTGGGTTTTTTCCCATGGTCAACGCACCCACCCTGGCCGTCGCCCAAGTGTCGCTGCAGGGGTCCGGGGTGATTGCACCAGGCCAGTGCGCCACCAAGGCCTTGGGCCACGTCGAACAAGCCGGTGACCGTGGCGGCGATGCGCGAGGAACACGAGAAAGGGACCTGGGGCGACATGGAAATATCGCATAGAAATGGTGGTTTGATGGCGATTTATCATGATATCTATATATATATATATACTGTATCTATATATATATATATATACTGTATCTATATAAATATATATATATATATATTCTGTAAATAAATAAATAAATAAAAATATATATATATATATATATTCTGTAAATATATATGGGATTTAAATGGATTTATAGGGGATTTATATGGGATTTACATATCCCTCTGTGCATTACGGTGAAGATGTGCTAGACACTGTAGCTATAAAGCCTCCACCACGACCTGTGGCTATAGAAAACATTTTTTAACTATAGAATGGTCCCCAACAAGAAGGATCGTTTGTTTAATACAATGCGGGGCCCCCAAACGATAGTTAAGTTGGTTTATAACTCCAGAAACTATGATTTACGGTAGGAGATAGATGATGATAGTAAATACGTATCCCTATGGATCCTCTAAGTAGCTTCTGAAAGGAGGTACCATTGGGGTATGATGACTAGGGGGTTAGCCGTACCTTCTCAAACAGTGTTTGGATCCATAGGGCACATATTATTGGTGGTTTTATGGTGATTTATATGGGATTTATATTGGATTTAAATGGGATTTAAATATCCCCAACAAGAAGGGTCGCTTGTTTAATACAATGCGGGGCCCTCTAGATAGTGAAGTTGGTTTATAACTCTAATAACTATGATTTAAGGTAGATGATAGATGATGATAGTAAATACGTATCCCTATGGATCCTCTCAGTAGCTTCTGAAAGGAAGCAATCCCAAATTTAGCCTGCCGCATCAGAACATTGATCGCCTTTTGCTGGGCTGACACCGGCAGCGGTTGGCAAGCAACAGAGACAAAGCA
This sequence comes from Symbiodinium sp. clade C Y103, assembly GCA_003297045.1. Taxonomy (NCBI): domain Eukaryota; class Dinophyceae; order Suessiales; family Symbiodiniaceae; genus Cladocopium; species Cladocopium sp. clade C. The sequence continues at coordinate 32,496 of BGPT01001757.1, read as the reverse complement.
AAATACAACACCAAACCCATGGGCTGAAACAGTCTTGCAAACCTATTAGCAACAGGCATGATTGATGCATTCTATGGGCCTATGGCCTCCTTGGATTTTCTTTGATTGGTTTGTCTTTTCCTTGGATTTTCTTTTCCATTGTTTTCCCCTTGGTGCATTCACTCAGTGTCAGGGACATTATTGCAGGATCAAAGGAAACCAAAGGAAACAAAAGGAAACCAAAGGAAAACCATAGGACCCACCCAGCCCCAAACCAAAGGAAACCAAAGGAAACCAAAGGAAACCAAAGGAAACCAAAAGAAAACCATAGAAGCCACCCAGCCCCAAACCAAAGGAAACCACAGGAAATCAAAGGAAATCAAAGGAAATCAAAAGAAATCAAAGGAAACCAAAGGAAAGCAAAGGAAATCAAAGGAAACCAAAGGAAATCAAAGGAAACATGAGATAATCCAAAGAAGAACACTGATTTTGCTAGTTCCTTTGTGTTTTTTGTTGTTGCTTGTTTGGTCTCCGCCCACAACTAAAAACCATATTTTGGTGCAACCCATGCATTGAAAAGGCTGACACTGCTAGCTTTGGCCCATACCTTGGTGGAAATGTAGAGTATCTCACCAACATCTGTCTTAAAGAAAACAGACTTGTACTGATAGGAAAACAAAGAAAACAAAAGATCACAGAAGAGAACAAGAGGTTTTCAAAGGAAAAGGCAGGGTGATCAAAGGAAAACATCGGATCATCAAGGTAGCCCGCTGTGAAGAATGCATGTTTCAGTGATGTTGCTAAAAGAGTTCCTATGAAACAGAACACACACACACATACCCGTTCATGTTGCGTCACATGAATGAAGGTACCTTTTGACAAACAGAGCAACGAGCCTTTATCATATCCCGCACATTTTGCACGCACGAGACAACTACTCATAACAGGCTGTCAAAACGAGAAACTTGAATCACAAGCATTCAGCGAGCTGTCGCGCAATTGTTCACTGAGTTGAGCAATGGCATAGCTGTGATGCATTCATCCACCCTGCGTCGTTGAAAGTGCCACATAACTCATTAGAAGCCGTTTATGAGAACACATGAATCACATGCAGTCAGCGAGCAGCTGATGTGAAAAGGCGCTATGATAAAAGACGCAAGTGGCAAAGCAACAGCTGAACAACCAAAATTTCCAAATGACGCCGCATTCTTGGCTGCTCAGAGGGAGATGTGCCACTCCCCCACAGCTCTTGCTGTAGTCGGCCAAGGAGGTGTAGCAAGTCACCCCCCTCGACGACATAAGCCGTCTTTGTCAAATCCTGACCAAAAGAGGCTTGAAAATCACGCAGACGCAGGAAAAGGCAGTCGCTCTAAAAAAAAATCGCGACGTAAGCATGCGCCTGGCTCCGCTTCCGCAATCTTAGGCGGAAGTGAGTGCCAGAAATTTCGGCAGCCAGCGCCTATAACAAAGGAAACAGCCAGCCAAAGCAACAAAAGTCACGAAGATCAGCAAGCCTCCAATCGCGCGGCGTCAGTCCACCGCCCAGGATGGCCAAGGGTCACGTGGTAGGGCATGCCCTCCCACTTTGTGCCCTTGATCCAATCCATAGGCGTCACCTCAGGCNGGGTCACGTGGTAGGGCATGCCCTCCCACTTTGTGCCCTTGATCCAATCCATAGGCGTCACCTCAGGCACCTAAAGGACAAGAAAAAAGCAAACGCAAACGCAAACATCAAGGACGCGCGCAGCCTCGTCGAATGCAAGCCACAAGAATAGCTTGCCGTCCTGGTGATTCACTGGTAGGCTTGACACAGCACCACTGCTCTAAATGATGACACCGCACAGGCCTCGAAGCGTCCAAGATGCAATTTGCCGCTCCAATCGCGGTCTTCAATAAAAGCCACCAGTTCTTGGACTGGTGGCGTGCAATATCCTGGTCCAAAAGAACCCGAAAGAACAAAGAAGAACGCGTGACATAGAATTGCATATTATAACAAGCCTCATCAGAAAACGTGGTATGCCCCTTGTCGTGGGCAATTCCCCAAGTCTTNGAACAAAGAAGAACGCGTGACATAGAATTGCATATTATAACAAGCCTCATCAGAAAACGTGGTATGCCCCTTGTCGTGGGCAATTCCCCAAGTCTTCAGCAGTGAAACCTGACAAACACGCGCGCATCCGCGAGGCATTGATAAATGCCGCACTTGTTTTGCATGCCTTTGCTTCAACTGCCATTTTCAAATTGACCTGCCAAAACAAAACGCTTTAAAGAAACGCACGCAGCAATGTACTTCTAACAAAACATCGCAGAAACGCACCAAGGCGAGCGCCGNATTTTCAAATTGACCTGCCAAAACAAAACGCTTTAAAGAAACGCACGCAGCAATGTACTTCTAACAAAACATCGCAGAAACGCACCAAGGCGAGCGCCGCCGAGGGATATTGCAAAGAAATCAAAAAGAGAACGAACAAATATCACTACAAGCTGAAATCCAAGTGGGTACAACAAAGCACGAACCAAGCCGGTAGCAAGGATGACAGAACGAAATTGATCAGCAGATGTNACGAACAAATATCACTACAAGCTGAAATCCAAGTGGGTACAACAAAGCACGAACCAAGCCGGTAGCAAGGATGACAGAACGAAATTGATCAGCAGATGTGTGCTACGTGCAACAATTCAAACAAGCGTCATGCGCAAGTGAAGCCGAATTTTAAAAAGCGTATAACACGCTCTCTGCCTTGCACAACCGCAAATGAAACCAGAGGCTTGCCTCTCTTGGGGGCAGCTCAATTAGTTACAGTAGGCTCTCACAACAAGAATCAATGAAGCACAAGCATTTTCACCAAGCAGCTTCGCGAGAAGCACCGTTGAAGTACCATTGGGGTGTGATGACTAGGGGGTTAGCCGTACCTTCTCAGACGGTGTTTGGATCCATAGGGCACATATAAATGGTGGTTTTATGGTGATTTTTATGGGAGTAAAATGGGATTTATATACCCCCCTGCGCATTACCGTGAAGATGTGCTAGACAATCTGTAGCTATAAACCCTCCTTTTCCTCTGTGCAGAGAGTCCGTGGCCCATTGTGAAGCCACGATGTTTATCGTGTGAAAAAAAAGCAAACTACCCAAAACTGAGCTGGATCTGTGGTCGCTTTCTCCAATTTCGCATCTCTCGCGCCCCTGACTGTGCCGTCAGAGAGCGCTTTTGCCATAAACCTTGTGTTTCGCTTTGCACTTTCTTCCTCAAGTCAACTGGCATATTCAGGGTCATCTCAGGCAAAACTGTGAATGCAGGACCCTTATGGGCAGCTATAAACCCTCCAACACGACCTGTGGCTATAGAAAGCATTTTTTTAACTAGAGTATGGACCGGCACGACCTGAAAAAATGTCAAACTTTCTCACTATAGATTGCTATCGTTTTTCCAAGCACGACGCAACATAAGAGCTCGATAGGCCACTTTAACATGCAGTGCACGACTTGGTTAGGGTATCTAACATAATTTCAACATCGGAACTCAAGTACCCGCATGCTGTTGTCAGATGTGGCCGATCTGACATCTCTACTAAAAGAGTTCTTGCCTATAAAATGCAGTAGCATAACCCTCATATAGGTGGCAGGCTCACTCTAGAATTGTTTCATGGGGGTTCCCCTACAAAATGCGGTGCACGAGAGCACTTTGCTCTACTAAACACCCCCCCTGAACAAGGGTTTAAGAAAAGCATGGGTTCACCCTTTTTGCAGTTGAAATTCTAACTGTACATGGGATTTAATGGTGATTTAATGAAATGTTATTACTTAAAAATGGTTAAGCACTGATTTATTGGTTTTTTGAATGGCATTTGAATGGTAATGGGGATGTAGATGAACTACCTTGGCCCCTTGTTGTAGAAAGTCTCAAGAGGAACAAACCGCATGGGATTTTACTACTTATAAATTATAAATAGTTAAACACTTTTTAAATGGTGTTTGAATGGCAATTGAATGGTAATGGGGATGTAGATGAACTACCTTGGCCCCTTGTTGTAGAAAGTCTCAAGAGGAACAAACCGCCACGCATCGACATGAACTGCTGCATGTATGTTTGTGAAGTTATTGAATCTTAATCCTCACCAATTGTTGGTTGGTTTCACCCCCTTAAACCCATCATTGACGGAGAATCCAATATCCGGGCAAGTTGGTATGCCCTCTAGCAATCAAACTTAACAATGGAAAATCCATTAAAAAACTACATTTTGGACATGGTTTAAGTACCCATTTTAAATGTCCATGTCCAGAGAAATTCCATTTGCCACGGGCAGCCTTGATGACCGGAAGGCTATTCTCTTCTGGTGTCTTCGCCCAGTTCGGGTTTCTTTGTGAGCCCAACCCATTAACAAATTAACAAACAGTCCATTCATGTCCATGATTTTACCTTCTGGTAAACTAACATAACTATGGAAAATCATCCATTTTAATGGGAAAATCCGCTCTAAATGGCCATGTTCAATAGCTACGTTACTTTACCAGAGGGTACCAAAAGATGGTTTTTTCACCGAATATTTGCTGGTGAAGTCCGATGAAATCCCAGTTTGGGCCTGTTGATCCCTACACTGTCCCATTATCCCAATCTCTAATGTTGGTTGTATAATGTTGTATATCCAACTCATTCCAATTACCCTATGGTTATTTCACGTAGCCATGGGACATGACCCATTTATAGATGATTTATGGTGCTTTTCCTAAGGTTATCAGCTCAAGAGATTATCAGCCCAACATAGTGCAACGGTCAGCGCAACTTTTCCTTGGGAAGTCAAAAATTCAACGTCCAAAGATCTAATCTACCAGGAACTCAATCCACCTTCTTCTGATTCTGACAAGCCAAACATGGTCTCACCTTCCTGCGTCTCCCGGAGGACTTAAGGTAGGGGCACCAAGACTGATGAAAGCAATCTCCTGTGTCAGTGACCCAAACTTCCTCAACGGGGGCTGGAGTAGTGGTGAGCTTGAAAAACGTGTTGGACTTGGAATGAGATGTAGTTGAAGATGAGGCTTCATCTTGTACTTCAGGTTCAAGTGGGGGTTCAGGAGGAGTTTGGAGTTGCTTGCGCAAAGCTTCTGGNCTGGAAGGGCCTTGGGCTTGGGGTCCACTCTGGACTTGACGATCATAGTTAGCACATCCAAGCTCTCCTTGATCCCATTCAAACCAGTTTCGAGCATGAATGCACAACGTTGCAACTCACGAAGTCTCACCCGGTTTTCCATGACTATGTTAAATAACCAGATGGTAAATGTCCATAAAAAAATGTTGGTGTTTGACAGTTGTATCCCCGGATGCAAAGTGGTAACCCCAGTTAAGAATTGTTTTTTAAAGCCCCGTTCTAGTTCGATATATCGACCATAAATCACAGAAATTTCCTACTTATGTTCACAAAATAGCTATCAGAATTCCATAAGCTCCCAGTAAATCTCAATCAATTACCATTATCTCATCATTCAACCACTGTTGAAAACCCAATACCTCCCATTTAACTACCATTGTCTCATCATAAAATCACACTTAAAACTTGTGTTGTCTCCCATTTAACTACCATAATTTCATCATTGAATCACCATGAAAATTCTCGGAAAAGTGATAACAAATCAAACTAAATCACCATTTTTCCAGGAAGCATACCTACAAGATGACCCCCCCCCCAGTTATAAATTAGTTCATAAACCCATTGACTTCTTAGCTATATCTCACATGAACCTTAGAATTCACCAAGTTGTTTGAATCAACATTCACTATCATATGGGAGCCCCCCAGTTGGGGCCCCCCCAGATATAAGTTGGTTCAGATTATTCACCTCATTTATATAACTATAAATCCCATAAACCCATGAACATCCACTTGTCCATTGGAGGAGGTTTGCGCAGACGGGAAATCTGCCTGATCCTGTCCACCAACCTGGTTTTCCTATTGTTTGGCCTTTGGACCAGGGCCACATCCCAGGCACATCCCAATGTGACCCTACTTGGAGAAGAGGTGGAAAGTTCAAGCAAACTTCGAAACAGCTATGAGTATACCATTGTTTGCGCGATGGCATAAACCATATAGTTATTTGAATTATGGAGTTACCATCTGCTTATTTAACATAGCCATGGAAAATTGCTAATTTTGCATGATTTTCCCAGCTACAAACCTCCATTTATAGGGGATTTTCCATGGCTATGTTAGCTAACCAGGGGGTATTTGCACCAACTATAGTTATAAACCCCATGAAGACTATAGTTATAAGTACCATAAACCCAATCGTTATTGGAGTTATTTGCACCAACTTAACCATCCTTTGGGGGCACCACATCGTATCGCCCAGCGGCCAAGGTGGTATTGCCACACCCAGCGGCGGCGGCCGAGAGATAGGTCGCCACCTGGCAACCAGCAGGCACTGGCGCCCAGGGATAGGACGGGTGAAAAGAGAAAAATATGGGGGACAATCATCTATACGTGTGGATATAATAATTTTTATATATCCCTATGGATCCAAACACTGTCTGAGAAGGTACTTAACCCCCTAAATCATACCCCAAGTACTTCCTAAGAAGGTACTTGGATCCATAGGGTATATATATAATATATAGATAGATATAATATAGATAGATAGACATATATATACATAGATTGTATATATATAATATCAATACACATCATGATATGTTGACACTGGGGAATTGCTGGAACATATTCGGTCATCAAGGGAGCAGCAAGCCATGGCTTAACTAATGGTAAAATGGTAAACAGGACCAACAATATGTCAAGATGAAACTGGCTGTTGGTTGAGCAACCCACTCAAAAAATCTGAATCTTAATGGGGGTCATCAGTCCTGGTAGGATTGACAATCACACATACACATACACATACATATATATTTATATATTAATATATGATATATAGATTTAAATATACATTGCAACACGTATATTAAGATATCATATATATATATATGCATATAGACAAATCATATTTATACATGTATTGTGAACAATTTCACAACCATAGTGAAAACCATTTTTTTTTGGGGAGACAATCCACGTAGGGGACTTACTAACCAAGGTTGTCAAGCAGTTACCAAGTGAGATATTCCTCCAAGCAGCAATTGGCATCACCTTTCTTGCTCCAAGGCACATCACCAGGCAGTACGTCCTATGAGGCCAAAAACATGAATTCCCTACAAGACAGTGCCCCCGTTTTGGATGAAAACTAAGTTGGCGAACATAAATCCAATAGCTATTGTCAGTCCAATTAAAGTTCATGCTGCTTATCAACCAACAATCATGGGGGTGTCCACCCTATATCAATCCGGATTAAAGTGAAATAACCTGAGCACCGAAGAGGTTTCTGGATGGCTCGCGGCCCGTTGGCACCTGGCCTGACTGATATCTGCCAGGAGCCCCGCAATGTTCTCCGTGCACACGGCGCGGTCGTTCTTCGTGGGGTACTCCTACAGTTTTTCCCCAGCAAACGGTGATGGGATTGCAAGAGCTCCAGCGGCAACTGGGTGCCCCCAGTGATGTATCGTTGGTGTATCAACAACATCTCGTTGGAAATATATCGACCATAACCATCCATAACCCCTATCGTCAACCGATACTAAACTTTTCACCACTTATTGTTTGGGACCCTTCTGCTTCGCTGCCACCTGCAACAGCACCAGATGTAGACGCAGTGATTCACTCTGCGTTTAAAAATGAACATTTTGACGTTGTAGCATGAGTCAGGCTTCCGGGTGGAAGGGCCCGGACAAATTGATCAAACCTCATCAGGTGTAGGTTGGCATAATTTGCCTATCCTAAAGTTGTTGATTGTTGGCCTTATGCGTTGGCCATGCTACTTGTTCCATGAAGATTGTAATTCAATCGTGTGGGTCATGCTGGACTTTAAGCGCCAGGCAAGGCAGGCTTCATGATTTTGCTCCATTTCATTAAATCACATGTTTTCCTGCAAAAAAATATCGTAAACCGGCCCTCCCTTTTGTCATGCAAGGATGGGCACCTTCGAGGCCGGAATCTAGCGATGACATCGTTCCCTTGGCATACTAGTAGCTGGTTGAGACCGTGTATATATGTACTATATTTACTAATATTTACTATATGTAAATAGATAAATGAATAGCAACCCTAAGCAAGAGGCAGAACACCTTCTATTCATATATCATGCATCGAAGGTAGTACATGGCCGATGTAGCACTGTTACATGATATTTGCCATTGTGAAAAGTAATGATATGGGTCATGGTCATCCATCCCATAGAAGGAAACCACAGATAGTAGTTCATAATAGTTGTATACAATATACCCTCTGGTTATTCGACATAGCCATGGAAAACCCATCTTTTCTATATAGGTAAATCGGTGTAAATCACCATAAATCATCTACAAATGGGCTATGTAAAATAACCACAGAGTAGTATGTTTTACAAATCCCTACTACTGGGTTAATGACCATCCCCAAGGACTGGGTAATGAAACCCACCAATATTGACCATGGCTCATAAATGATTGCTTCCTTGTCGTATATATCGTATCATGGCATAAGTTCCCCAAATCCCAGTGCCACTTACCAGTTAAGGATCCCACGTGTTTTTCAAAATGGCCCCCCCCCAGTTCTGTTCGTTGTTGTTTCACAAGCCCTGTTAACTATTTCGACACATCTACCAAAAACCATAGTTGTTAAGGTTCGGTTCACCAACTTATATATCTTGAATCCTGCTCAAACTCAATAACTCTCCAGTAAATCCCATGAAATCTCCAGCCTAGTAATTCACCGTAGAATAGCAATTCTTGAGGCAAGACTCCATGATTTTCCCAACCCCGAAGTTTCACCTTCGCTTTTCGCCAAGTTTCAGGGCAAACCCCGGGGGAGGTGGCAATGGAATCCAGCTGATAGCCCACCTGCAATGGCGAGGGAACCAGAAAACTCGTCCTTGGTCCCTTCATCCCCTTGAGAACCTTCCGCAGCAGTCCGTCAATGGCAAGCTGATGAGTGCAACTGGGCGACTTCCGGCTCACAGGCTCCGTCAGAAGTACGGCCACGAAATGATAGTATTATATGATATTCTGATAGAAGTTGCAGATCTTGGCTGGCCATACCATTTTTTGTGGTTGAAGTTTGATATTGCCATCCTCGCATGATCCGGCATACACAGTGCCCAGAAGTAGCAAGGACACCAACGAACAAACTAGGAAAGGGCAACGGCAACTTCATTCAGTTCAATCATTCCAGCCCACATTAAGTTCTATCCATGCTGTCTGTGAAAAAAAGCTGAAGAGTAAGAAAATGCTTGATCACATGGGGTGTTCCGGGATTTTATTGGATTTACTGTTGATTTAAATACCATCCGGCAATCAACTATGGCAATCAAGATTATCATGTTTAGTGAACTAAATTTTCCGTAGGAAACCGATCAGTCACCCAAGTTATGGCATACCCTCTGGTAAACTGTTACATCACTATGGAAAATCACCGTTTTTAGTGGGAAAATCCACTATGTCTATGGCGATGGCTTCAATAGTTATGTAAAATTACCAGAGGGCAATGTTATTCATGATGGATCATATGGAGGTTAGCTGGGAAAATCATCCCAAATTAGCCATTTTCCATGGCTATGTTAAGTAACCAGAGGATATCTGTTCCAGGGGATGAAACAACACGTCAAAACTCTGGGATTGTCATGTTGATTTACCTGGCTTTTCAGTCAAGTTCTGGCACCTTTGAATGGTCCACACATGACAAAGTGATCGCAAACTAACAGTTTGCTATTGAAAAAGGCCATTTATAGTTGATTTTCCCATTAAAAATGGTGATTTTCCATAGCTATGTGAGTTTACCAAAGGGTAGCTTTGTGGTACTTTGAAGGAAAACTAATGTTGTAAGAGTGGTTCTGGGAACCAAAGAGGTCATCTTCAGGATCTAGAACCCTCGTCTTTCTTTGGTGGTCAAGAATTTGAGGCATACAAACAGAATGTCTAGCATTGTCCGGGGAAAACAACATATAATATCATATATCTTGAAAAAAAAGAACTTATGATGATCAGTCGATCCCATCCTTGTCTGTGAGAAAACAACAGAAATGAATTGCATTAAGTACGAGTAAAGCACTTCTGCTCTGCACCTTGTACTGAATAGTCCAACGATGTCCTGTAGTTAACCAAGTTGTGTTCACCAACGTAGCTATCTCTTGAGGGCCGCAACTTGTAAATGCCTAATCATACCAATCTAATCCTTCCAATATCATCAACGCCTCTCAGTCTTTGGCCCCAACAAAGATGTAGATGAACCATTTTGGGGTGCCCTAGTTTTCCGGACAAGACCGCACGTCCCTTAAATACGAACACCCCAATTATAACCCAGGTCGGCATGGAATCTCCCCAGTAATATGTATAAATCCATAAATATATACAATGTATATACATGGTGGTGCTCCTCCAGGGCGGCGGGGTCACTTGCGACTCCAAAATTGGGTCACTTGCGACTCAGGGTCACTTGCGACTAGTAGGGGTCACTTACGACTCGGATTCTGGGTCACTTNCTTGAAAACGTTCCTGGCGCAGTGCACACACATGGGACGTTCACCTGCTACCCACGTCCATTTACTTGCTCACTGCATCCACGTCTTGATCAGCATGCCGGGGTGGGGTGGGGGTGGGGTGGGGTGAGGTGGGGTTGGGGTAACGAGGATCAGTTAGAGCGTCTTCTCAGGTTGCAAGACCTTCAGTCACTCAGCAATGTGCATAGGAAACCTATAGGAGAGGTTCGTTGTTGTGGGTCATGGATGGCAGAGCAAACCCACTGATGGATCAAAAGGTGATTGGAGCGTCGGCCTATCTATCTGTCTATCTACCTGCCTGCCTAACTAACTGACTAACTGACTAACTGACGGACTGACTAACTAACTAACTAACAAACTAACTAAGAAACTAACAACCTGACGAACTGACTAACTGAGTAACTAAGTAGCTAACTAACTAACTAACTAGCTGACTAACAAACTCACTAACTGACTAACTAACTAACTAACTAACTAACTGACTAACGGACTGACTGACCAACTGACTAACCGACTAACTGACTAGCTGACTAACTGACTAACTGACTAACTCAGTAACTGACTAACTAGCTAACTACCTACTAACAAACTAACTAACTAAGTTGTTAAGTTGTTAAGTGGTTAAGTTGTTAAGTTGTTAAGTTGTTCAACTGTTACATGGTTAAGTTGTTAAGTTGTTAGTTCAGTTTGTTAACTGACATCTAAAAAAAATTCTTAAAACCCTCAGTATTTCACACTTTTGACTTCCAAATGTGCTTGGCGCCACAACGGCGTGGAACTGTTCATCTCTCATCTCCCAAGATGTCTCCGCGCCCGCCGCTTTAGCGAGCCTACTTCTCAACCCTCCTGCGCCACAACACAGTGTAAACACACAGTGTTTCGCGACTTTCCTAACTTTTCGCGCATCTGCATCTTCTCTCTTCTGACTTTCTCATCTCTGCTCTTCTCTCTTCTGACTTTCTTCGTCTTCTGACTTTCTCATCTCTGATCTTCTCACTTCTGACTTTTCTCACCTCTGCTTTTCAAATGTCCATATTGTCAGAAGTTTCACTTTTAAACTTCCTTCGAATACAGTAGCATAGAACCATGAGCCAACTATGTCGTACCTTTTTCTAAACATTCGAACAAGAGAAACAGGTTTTCATCCTCTGTCACTGCACATGTCATCCAGTGGCACATATGAATAATGTCATGCATCCCCCTTGTGGAGTTGCAAGCGACACAAATTTGAATGATGAAAATGATGATGATGATGATAATGATGGTGATGATGATGATGATGATGATGATGTTGTTGACGATGGTGATGATGATGATGATGATGTTGTTGACGATGATGATGATGATGAAGATGATGATGATGGTGATGATGTGGATGATGATGATGATGATGATGATGATGAAGATGATGATAATGCTGATGATGATGATCATGATGATGATGATGAAGAAGATGATGATGATGATGATCATGATGATGATGTTGATGATGATGATGATGATGATGATGATGATGATGATGATGATGATGATGATGATGATGATGATGATGATGATGACAATGCTGATGATGATGATCATGATGCTGATGATGATGATCATGATGATGATGATGATCATGATGATGATGGTGGTGATGATGATGATGATGATGATGATGATGATAGTGTCATGCATCCCAAGTTCGGAGTTACAAGCGACACAAATTTGGAGGTACAAGCGACCCAAAACTGGAGGTACAAGCGACCCCCCGCCCTCCCCCACACTAATGTTTGTTAGTTTATCAACCCCATCCAACTATCTATACATTCCCCATAAACCCTAGGTCCCCTGGTGAAAGAAACCAATTTTAATCCCATTCGTGTCCATCAGATCACCATGGCATTTTGCTGGTGAAATACCAATCGCCAACTACGCTCATCTTGAACTAATCATGTCCGAACCTGAATTTGTATCAATCAATCAATCATCACATTTACTTGTAAATGTTCAATAATCAGGATTTCGGTAAACCCTATTGATACCAATATAGTTGACCCTTTGTGTTCCTACTCTTGCTGGTTGCATCACCATTTTTGCTGGTTAAATCAGCATTTTTATTCGTTGGATCCACTTTGTTTACTGGTTTAATCAGGTAAATCATCATTTTTGCAGATCAATGTTTATTTATTATATTACTTTCTTTTTTCTTGAGTTTCATACTTCATGAAACATCCCCATAAAATGGGCAGGTGACATGGTCATTGGTGCGATACTTAAATCACTATCTTGGATGCTCAAAAAACCCAACATGTCTCGTGAAATCTCCATCAATTGGAGGCTTAAAAATTCCCAAGGTTTGGAAACTACATCCCATTGAATTTCATGAAATCATATGTCAATGGATTGGTTGATGGAAAAAATTACAGGACACCCCTATATTTCAAGAGAAAATCCATGGTTTCCGATTAAGATTTTCCCTTAAACCAATCCAATGAATCTGAAATCACCAATTTTTCTTCAAGCTCCATCTGGGAAAACTGAACACTGCCATCACTTCCGTCCCACCCTGGCAACATAGGTAGCGGCTTGTCCAACGTTATTCAAGCAGGCAGCCAAGAGAATCTGCCGCGAGGGGCTTTGCTTGGATTGAATGGTGATTCAATGGGATTTAATGGGACTTCATGGGATTTTTACATGGAATAGAATGGGATGTCATGAGATTCAATCAACATCAACCAACATGCTGATTTCATGGGATGTCATGAACAAAAAGTGCTGATTTTATGGGATTTTACGAGCAAACATGTTGATTCCATCGGATTTTCTGCTGGCTTAACATGCCTTAATGTGATCTTAGTAACAAAAATGCTGACGTCATGGGATTTTGCTATTTTATCAACAAACACGCTGATTTCATGGGGTTTTTAGTAACACAAATGCTGATTTCATATGATTTTGCTGACAAAACGCTGATGTCATGGAAATGATCCAGCAAATTTGAACATGTTTAGATGGCGAACACTGCAATCTGGTGAATTCACCACTGGCACTGGAGTATGACTCGTGCGTAGATGGCTTACCATTACCGGAGGAGACATGACGTAGTGACGTAGTTCTCAAAATGTGTTTGTCCGCTGTAGCCATAGATGGCTTGCAAGTTGCCACTACTGATGTTCCGCTGAAAAACCCTTCAGGATATTCAATACATATCAATATCTAGGTTTAAAAAATTACCTCATTGAATCTCATTGATACTCACAACTTCGAACAACAACGACGACCACGACGACAACAACCTCTACATGAATGATGATGATTCACTAACCTCAAAATAGCTAAGACTTGCGGCCATTTGAAAAAATGATTCCCCTCACGTTCACCATCATGGCAGTGACGTGCTGCGACGTGAGGTCACTACAATTCATCCAAACAACATGCTTCTGTCAAACCAGCCAAAATGGACAGTTTTTCCGTACTACCATGATCTGCCACGGCATCCGGACACGTCTCAATCCGTGGCCGGGACACATCTTCTCTCCCTGCTTCCGGCTGCTTTGAGTACGGAACCAGGGCGCTGGTCGGATTTTTGCCTATGGTGGAGCCCGTGGGCCCGTCATCCCAAAATGCAAATCCAAACATCATGGGTGTATAAATCCGTAAAAGGATGGATTGATGGTTTTCATGCCCTAAGGACTGTTTGTTTCAAACCCAAGTACCTTGACCATACCAGATTGAACCATAGACACTCATTGATTTTTCTATCCTGGCCTCTAGCTTCCATTCAAAGTCAATACTTGGACCAGTACAAAAAATCGACCGTGCGGGGCCCCCAAACGATAGTGAAGTTGGTGCAAATAACTCCAACTATGGTTTATGATACTTACAATTTATAACTATGGTGCAGGGGGTGAATTTAAATTAACTTATAACTGGCGGGGCACCACCTTGTACCCCCAGCTGATTCCCATGAAATATGCCTATGAAATGATTGGTTCAATTTACATGGTTTCTATTCAAAATTGGAGATACCCATTTCGGAAGCGCATTTCTGCTTAATCACATGATGCTTACATCACAACTGGTTGGCGGCTTCAACTCCCCGAAATCGGAAAGTCGTGGACCTACCTAGGAAGCACAAGTTACGATAATAATGGATGATGACCTCCATAAATTCAGTAGGTAGGGTCAATCAATTTGCCACCGTGGTGAACGTTCACCCCACTTTCGATTTGGGGCGAACCAACATGAAAGATGTGATTTAATAGGCCCCTTTTGCGGATATATTGAACAATGCCACTTATGATCTAAAATCTTAATACACAGACCAGACAAAGATACCCTCTGGTAATTCAACATAGCTATTGAAAATGACCCATTTAAAGTGGATTTACCTTTAAAAAAAGGATTTTCCATAGTTATGTTGGTTTACCAGAGGGTATATTTGATCTAGTTGGTGGTTTCAACTCTTGTTTTTTTCCCCACCTGCCAGGTGAGGGTTGTTAGATTTTATCAGAGGTCGAATCCTTCTTCTCCTTCTTCTTCTCCTCCTCCTCCTTCGCCTCCTCCTCGCCAGCTCCAGATCGCAGTGGGCACTGCCGGACCTCAACCGCGAGCCCCAGATCCCAGTGGGCACTGCCGCAACCGCCAGATAGAATGTCAGATAGAATGCCAGATTGAATGCCAGAGAGAATGCCAGAAAGAATGCCAGAAACAATGTCAGATAGAATGCCAGAAAGAATGCCAGATAGAATGCCAGAAAGAATGCCAAATAGAATGTCAGATAGAATGCCAGATAGAATGCCAGATAGAATGCCAGATAGCATGTCAGAAAGAATGTCAGATAGAATGCCAGAAAGGATGTCAAATAGAATGTCAGAACATATGTCAGATAGAATGTCAGAGCATATGTCAGAGGGAATGTCAGATAGAATGCCAAGAGGAAGAGGAGGAGAGGACACTCTGATGAAATCTAGAGATCGAAGGTCGCTAGATTTCATCA
Organism: Symbiodinium sp. clade C Y103; assembly: GCA_003297045.1. Taxonomy (NCBI): domain Eukaryota; class Dinophyceae; order Suessiales; family Symbiodiniaceae; genus Cladocopium; species Cladocopium sp. clade C. The sequence goes on along the minus strand of BGPT01001757.1, from coordinate 16,964 downwards.
GAGTTGTCTTCTCCTCCTCTTCCCTGCCAGAGAGTTTTGCCAGAAAGAATGTCAAAATCTGTATTACACTCTATGCCAAATAAAGTCTCATGGTGGGGATCACTCGACGAAAGTATTTTTTTTCAACGATAGAATTGGGGTGGAAGTTATCAGCATCTCCATCACCAGATAAACGATGGTAAACCATGGTAAATCGTGATAGATCACCATTGATTGATGGCTTTTTGGCCTTTTTGTGTTATAGTTATTCCATGTTTTTTCATATTCTATCCCTATGTTTGTTCTTAAAACAAATCTGGTTAAATCAGCATTTGTGATAGTAAAATACCAATTTCATGAGATTTTTGTTGGTTGAATCCACATTTTGATCATTTTGGATGGATAAAAACCCATTTTTTGCTGCTTCAATCCACATCTTGGATGGTATAATCCCATCAAGTAGAACTGATTTTGCCGGTGAAATACCTGTCGACAATTCAATCCATCGAACATCACCGTTTTTCATGGTTCTTACATGCAAATCAACTGGAAAAACATGCAAATCAAACAAAACGGAGCATATATCCCCAAAAAATCTAGATTCTCACCATGTTTTCCACATCAACACCGCATTACTGGACCTGGTAATTGGACCAATCGAGTTGTGCATCCGTTCGATGCCCAGGCATGGGTGAAACACTGGTGCCGCATCTGTAGCGCGCCGTGATGCCGGTCTCCTTTCGTTGGTTTTCGGTTTCTTCATATGTTGGCCTGCTTCTGCACCCTCTTGGCTCTCTGCTTCGCGGCTTCTGCCCTCTTGGCCTGCTTCTGCCCTTCTAATTGCCCAACAAAGCAACAGCTGACTGCCCTGCCAAGGTGCTGCTACAACCACAGCCGCAGCTAGCCCTGCCAGGAAACGCCCATCAACAAGCCGCTCCAGTTGAATCCACGGGGGTGTTTCCATCACAGTCTCATGGTGCTTCACCCCACCAAGGTAAGTCCCCTATAAATTGGACCACCCTCTGGTAAACTAACATAACTATGGAAAATCACCATTTTTTATGGGAAGATCAACTATAAATGGCCATTTTAATAGCTATCTATGTTGAATTACCAAAGGGTAGCCCTGCTGACCCTACTGAATTGCTTGAGGTGCTCATCCAATATTCTCCACCTATCCCTGGCTTTTTGGCCTTTTTGTGTGAGAGGTATTCCATTCTATCCCCAGGTTTGCTCTAGAATTTCTGGTTAAATCTGCATTTGTGATAGTTAAATACAAATTTCATTCGATTTTCGCTGGTTGAGTCCACATTTTGGATGGTTTAATTCCAAGGTTTGGACAGGAAATCCCTTGAATCGCATCAACTAATTGATTTTGCCGGTGAAATACCTGTATTTCGACTATCAACAAATATTAACCCATCCCTACAAACTCCTCTAGGCAGAAAAAAGTGCCGAAGGGTTCTTCTAGGTCTATAAAATTACCATGGCTTTCCATGTTCTTTTTTCGACCATCACCATATTTCGAACTTCGAACGCCAAGCTGATACCCCACCATGGCAACCAAGAGGCATTCCACAGCGATGTCGCTTAAGGCGGCTGCCGCCTTGAAGACTCCGCCCACCAGCACGCCGATGCTCATGGAGCACTTGGCAGGATATTCCGAGTCCACCTGTGCCACGGCAACGGGGTTTTCCTGTGACGTTTTTTCTGGGATTTCATGGGATTTTATATGATTTGAGATAGCGAAGTTGGATGACCGCGAAACTTGAAACGGTTGATATGAGGACTTTAATTGGAAAATCATTAGCTTGAGAACTAAATATCATTTGTAACATTTTATAACTGAGGATTTTTTTTTCAGCAAGCCATGTGTTGACACCTGAAAATAAGGTGCTCCAAACTCCACAAACGGCTGGGAATCGCCTTGGAAAAGACTACCCGAAGGTAGGATTCAAGTAAAAAGTACTAGAAACACATAGCATATGGGCGCAAAAGTCGTAGATCAATGTGGTTTGTACGCACTTTCCTGCATATATTCAATGAGGTTTTAGATGGTTTTAGGGTTTGGGTTGAAGGAGAAGACTGAGATTTGAGCCATCTAGGCATGACTTAGATCTCAAATGGTCATCTGAAAATGATTTAACATCCAGATATATAACTCTGCCATAAGAATTTCGAATGCCGGCTTAAAGCATCAAACGATGTGACAAATTGAGTATACCGTGCAAGCACCGGATGTTCTGAACATAGGTCTCTGAGGTCCACGCTATCCCTCAGCGGTTGATAAGAATCCCATCAAGGCCCCTTTTAGAAGCTTGTGTCACCCCTACCCTCCGGTAAACTGTTACATAACTATGGGAAATCCACCATTTTTCATGGGAAAATCCACGAACTTTCTATGGCCATTTTCAATAGCTATGTTAGTTCACCAGAGGGTATTGTCCTATGGTTGGGGGAGTTACCCAGTGACCCAGCTGGCCAGGTATTGTCGAAGCTGAGGCTGCATCTTGTTGGTGAAAATGGAGCACCCTTGACCCCTCACAGTCAACCCAAAATTGACATGTTTACTATAGAAACCCATAGCTTGGGGGGGGGGTCTGCAAAATTGAAGAGAAACACTCCAGAGTCTAAGAGCGCGAATCAGTTCGCATATCCATATACTGCATCTTTTTGAAGTCTGACCCATAAGAGTATGATATGGGATCTTCTTTAAACCAATATTGTAGAAGCCCACATGGTGTCTATTTGCCTATAGTCTTCTACTTGTGTATTGACTTTCAGATTTCCAACAAGCAAACTATACAAAGTTAATTCATGAATGTGAACAGCGGTACTTCCTCGAAGTTCGGTCATTTTTAACATTCCAATGAGGTTTGTGTGCAAAACAAACCAAGAAGACAACACATTTCAAGGCCACCACTCTTCTTTCTAACTGGTAATCGAACACGGCAATTGAACATCCCCATTAGAATGGAGGTTTATAGCTGGGAACATCATCTCTAAATATGGTAGATTATCCCCTATAAATGGAGGGTTTCATGGGATAAACCATCTATAAATGGCCTAAACATTCCATTGGTATGTTCGATTGCCAGAGGGTATGCCAGCCTTGTTGGGCGGAGGACAGGTATAGAATGAGTCCGAGACGTACTGATCCACGTACCTCAATTGGGCAACGTGAATGGTGAGTCGATTTAACGTTGCTTTGATGATGATTTAATGGTGGTTTAATGGGATTTAGTGGTGATTGATTTTTTTCGGGGGGTGCAAGAAAGGTGGGGCCCTCAAAAAAGTTTTCTCTTATTCAAGAATTGGGAATGTAGCTATAGTTCATGGGATCCATAAATCAACACACACACACACAAGTGAGGGTCAACTTGTAGCATAGTTATGCATCGATTGGAATCAGAAGAAACCAATATATAGATTAAGATACAGCTAATAAGATTGAGATACATCTAATGATGGTAAACTACATGATAGACCATCCCCATGATTTCTGTGGCGCAGACAACACGATCAGAGGGCCAGCCGGCTGGGGTCATCCCTGCACTTCTTTGGTCCCAGTGGGGTTTCCAACAAGGCGGGCGACCACGAGTTATGCTCTTGACTTTAGTTACATCCCTGCAAAAAAAAAACTTGATTTCACCAGGTTATGTATATATATATGTTTACCAGCTTAAGCTATACTTTGGGAGCCCCATTTCTTTGCCCCGTTGCTTGAATTATCTTGAACTCCGCTCCCCGGCCACTACTCACCATGCCCCGGATTCATCAACCTCTGGTTTTCAAGAGTTGCTATGACGTGGGGGTCTCAAAATAGTGATGTATCCATTGTCGCTACCCCCAGGGCCCCGAAGCTTTTTTATCCAGGAGTTATTCATCATTCTGAAGCGCACAGGAATTGAATGCATAGCATTCTAGTATTTGAACTCACATTTGTAATGTGTAACTACTTTATAGACAAAATAACCCACAGGAGAGGACGCGCCACTTTTTTTGTGTCATCTCGGTTTACAATTCCATTGAACTATAGTCATATATTCATCCCCTTTAAACCATTTTAAATCCAACTGACTTAGCTAAGTCCCTATGTTGATGGATTCACCATTCAACTACAGCTTAAAACTCGTTGACTTCCCCCATTTTTGGCTGGTGAAATCCACCTGGAAAATCGCTGGCCGTTTTGCCGTTGCCGAGTGGCAGCAAACTGGAAATGATGCCATTGATCTGCGATGCACAAGACCTTGGTGTCTGGGGCGATCTGCAAATCAGCCAAGGAGATTGGCATTTCAAATAGCTTTGGTTATCAGCTCTTGTATGGTTTTTCGCAACTTTTTAAATGGTTGTAGTAGTTACCTGGAAGAGAATACATGTCAAAACGTTCGAATTGCAAACCATTAAATATGATAATCACTTCATGTTAGATTTAATTCAAATATAGCTGCAATCACACCACTTGCCCTTGGGAAAATGGACTGCTATCTGTGCCTTCCACAAAAAGGGCACTGAAGGTCTGGATAAACTATTAGGTTTTCAACGCTTCAATGCGTATTTAGTAGGATCTAGTGGAAATTCAGGGGATTTACTGTAAATGCAAATGAAATAATGGAACCCTATGGATCCAAGACGTGTTTCTTAGGAAGTACGACTGGGGTATGATGACTAGGGGGTTAGCCATACCTTCTGAGACAGTGGGAATGGATCCATAGGGGAAATACGACGCACAATTGGAATGATGTCTGGGATTTATTCGGTCATAACATGTCAGACCTGAAAAGTTCGGCTCTCTTGGGATAGCTACCCCAATCCAATTCCCATCATTCCAGTGACGTCGCGACGTGAGGCTGTTGCGATTTAGCCAGTATGATGGTTCTCTGTCCAATACCTTTTCAGAGAGGGTTGCAAGGGGTGAAGTGCCTTCTCAAAATATACCTGCAATGTGGGGCCCCCCAGTTATGTTGGTTGGTTTATAAACCCCATTGACTATAGTTATAAGTACCACAAACCATAGTTATTGGAATTGTTTGCACCAACTTAACTATCGTTTGGGGGCCCCACATTGTGGATTCCACACCATAACAATTCACTCAACCCGGTTTTTGGCGACTCAACTATGTATATATATATATAATATATATATATATATATATATATTATATATATATATATTATATATATATATATTTATAAAAATACCCTTCTTGTGGTAATCCATCCTGACCATGAAACAAATCCACATCTCTGACAGGAAAAAATCTACAAATTTGGCCCTGACAAGAAAAGAATCTGCAAATCTGGATGTGTCTTTGTTCTCGTTTGATTTCTCAAGGTTCATGAGCAAATTTCTCAAGCACCGCCCATCCGGCGGCCGAGAGACATCTGAGCCTCTTTCACATTCTTCTTGGCAACGCTTGCCTTAGGAGTTTTATATATGTGAAAAGGTCACGTAGCATGGGGTTTCGAGTTTAGTGGTTTGTCATCCATGCCATTGGTTGGATGGGAATTGCAATTGGGGGAAACAAAGCTGGAGATTTAATCATACAATGTGGGGCACCCTAGATAATTAAGTTGGTTTATGTTGGTTTTTTGACTCCAATAGCTAACATTCAATACTGCACCTGCCAGCTTGAGCCACTAGCGGTCACAAATCCAATTACGAACTTACAAACTATTATCAATTATTTTTCCCCACGTATTACTATTCACCAATTATTATCCCTTAACAAAACCAACAAAACCAGCCGAGGTCCGGAGCGCCCATCAATTTCTGACGACGCGTTATATTCAACANCGTATTACTATTCACCAATTATTATCCCTTAACAAAACCAACAAAACCAGCCGAGGTCCGGAGCGCCCATCAATTTCTGACGACGCGTTATATTCAACAAACCACATATTCATATACAGTATAGCGTCGCAGAAGTCGGGGATACGTCGCCAATGCGAAAAAGTTCGTGAAAACCAAATTGACATGTAAAAACCACAGTGCAAAAACGACATGATGACAGCTCCCCAGCGTCAATATAGGACACCATGCCAGCATCCTGCCTCTCCCACACCCCAACGCCCATCTTCCCGCTTTGTTTGTGAATGAAGGAGACCTGCATGCGACATCTTACATGATGTCGCACATGACGTTTCACACTATGGACAGCATCATTTAGCCAAGTTGCCGCGCGTCTCCGTGTTGTAGCGGAAATCTGCGTAATTGTCCGGATAGTACGTGGCCATCTCCTGACATGATCATTGTGATTTGGAACGAAAACAAACCAATAGGATCCAATAGGCATCAACTACAGTCCTCAAGGGTTGAGATGTGCAACACTCCACTGCGATCTTGTAGTGCACGTCCACGATACAAAATCAACCCTGGCAAACGAAACAAATGAATTGGCACGCGGAATGTGATAAATGCGCCTCGAAGCTGTAGGTCTTGTGGGTCGCTGAAGACCACTTGACCTCCGCCCCTTTGTCGCACTTTTGCTGGTTGCACAACATCGCAACCTGCCAAGGCCGAGTAATGGCAAATCAAATGCAACTCCCGCTGCATGTTCCACTGCGGGCCTTGTCGACGGGGCTGAAGCACAAAGACCGCTTGGCAGTAAGGCGGGTATCCCACCAAAGGCGGCGGGCACAACCTGACGGATTTAAAGAATGACAAGAAAACCATGGTTTACTGTATAGATATTGTCCCTTGAACCAATCCAGTGAAACAGACCATGGGTCANCGGGCACAACCTGACGGATTTAAAGAATGACAAGAAAACCATGGTTTACTGTATAGATATTGTCCCTTGAACCAATCCAGTGAAACAGACCATGGGTCATGCTGTGGTAAATCCATTTGCTTCCACATGCCTCACGTCTGAAGCTTCTGAATCTCTGTTGCCAAGACCTTCAATAAAATAACATATTTTATATAATCACTTCCTGGGTTTCCAGCATGCTCTCTCTCCAGGCCTGTGGATTCCGTTACAAGCACAGCAAGTGCCATTGCAAAGGGCATTGTAGCAACAACCAAGCACTTTTTTCAGCTTTCTAGTCTTGAACCACCAAAAACCAAGAAAGCATCCACAGCAATATGTGTGCATGTAGCTTTGCTCTTGGCCAACCATCAGACCCAAACCTGCTGCCCAAGCAACACAAGGCTTAAGCATTCACAACAGCTTTTCTTCTGCAGACAACACCTTAGAAGGGACTGCAAGCTAGGAGTTGGTGGTAGTAAAGCCCAAGATCTTGTTTTCACATTTGTCTATCAATTTGCTCCAGCAAGCTAAAGAATGTGCAACAAACTGGCACAGAAAAAAACGTGACAATGTCATGAAAAAATGTCGGTAGTGGCGTTGGTACACTGTGGTAGTGATACTGGTACTGGTAGTGGTGGTCAAAAAGCCAAAGCAACATACCTGTTGCCATGTCAAAAACTGTCAGACAGAATGTCAGAATATATGCGTGGAAGTATGTCAGCAGGAAGAATGTCTGAGTATATGCCAAAAAGAAAATCAGATAAAATGTCAGAATACATGTGAACAAGGTTGTCTTAATGCTTTTTTTGGCCATCAAAATGGCCTGGTGCCATGTCAAAAATTCACACCCTTACCTGTGAACAAGCTTGTCTTCATACTTTGTTTGCCGATGAAACTTGCCTGTTGCCATAATTTCAAGCCCTTACATGTGAGCAAGGTTGTTTTGATGATTCTTTTGCCGTCAAAATGGCCTGTTCCCATGTCGAATTTTGTTGCCATCAAAATGGCGCGTTGCCATGTCAAAAATTCACACCCTTACATGTGAACAAGGTTGTCTGAATGCTTTTTTTGGCCATCAAAATAGCGCGTTGCCATGTCAAAAAATCACACCCTTACATGTGAACACGGTCGTCTTCATAATTTGTTTGGCCATAAAGATGGCCTGTTGCCATGTCAAATTTTCAAACCCTTACATGTCAACAAGGTAGTCTTGATGATTTTTTTTGCCATCAAAATGGCGCGTTGCCATGTCAAAAATTCACACCCTTACATGTGAACACGGTCGTCTTCATAATTTGTTTGGCCATCAAAATGGCCTGTTCCCATGTCAAAATTTCAAACCCTTACATGTCAACAAGGTAGTCTTAATGATTTTTGTTGCCATCAAAATGGCGGGTTGCCACGTCAAAATGTCAAACCCTCGCATGTCAACAAGATTGTTTTAATGATTTTTTTTGCAATAAAAATTGCCTGTTGCCATGTCAAAATGTCAAACCCTTACATGCCAAAAAAAATGGTTTCAAAAAAACAATGTTTTTATTTGGCCCGAAGGTCCACTTTTTTTTCACAAACAGGAATCCCAACTCATTGTTTTCAACCAGGTTGTTTTCATGATTTTTTTGCAATAAAAATTGCCTGTTGCCATGTCAAAATGTCAAACCCTTACATGCCAAAAAAAATGGTTTCAAAAAACAATGTTTTTATTTGGCCCGAAGGTCCACTTTTTTTTTCCACAAACACCAGCTCATTGTTTTCAACCAGCTTATAACTATGGTTAATGGGGTGAATCTAAACATATCTAAACCAACAAACATATAACTGCGGGGCCCCACTAACTGTAGTTCTGGGGGTCGTATTCCAACTTATGGGGATTCAAATCCCATAGCTTTTTTCCCGCATGAGGAACCCCCTGGCCTGCACCCCTCAAGTATGAGTTGAAGTGAGATGATATTGGTGGGTTCGAGGGTTCTACCTTCGAGAAGGTAGGTTTTCAGGGTGCCAGCACCTTCTCACACTCACTAGTTGGGTATTCGAAGTCTAGGGCAGAATGGAAGTGATTCTTACCTGCTGGTTGCTTAACCATTTGCAAACTGGAAGCCATGGCCCATTTCGATCGATGATTTGTGATGATTTCCCTATTAATCATTGGGATCTTCCATAGCTATGTTCAAATACCAGAGGGTAAGTCAAATTATGACAACATGTGACCAGTGATCCCAGTTGAGTGACCCATGTTTCAGGGTAAACTCCTCCATCGATGTCAAATTTACCCAGCCCATCCAGGGAGAATTCATCTGTAACAAGCGTCTACATGTACTGATTCAAACTTTCAAAATCAGATACATTCAAACCCAGTGTATGACTTGTATGAGCTGAACCTTGAGGGAAGAAACCAGTTCCTAACAGCTGCCAGTATTCTCTGTGCCCCTTCCAAACAACTACCATATCAGTAACTATCAAACAACTAGCATACTAGTAACTATCAAATTTCATTGAATAAATTTGAATTCCTGCCCTATCACAATCATTGTATACTATGTGTATTTATATATATATATATATAATGCGTGTATATATATATATATATAACTTCGGTGGAACACCCAACTTGCTGCATCTATTCTATTCTGAAAGATCTGTTTGATATGTTATCTTATCAAATGAGACGGCACATCTCCTGGTGACTTTCAGCAAAGCGATGCGGCGTTAGTGGTCAGCTCTGGTTTTCATCGGGCAGTCTGTCGACCTCATAGTCCATCAAGTGGTACAATGTGAGGCCCCCTAGATAGTTAAGTTGGTTTATAACTCCAATAACTATGGTTTATGATACGCAAATAACTATACTTTTCATGGGGTTTATAAACAACCTGGCTTTGAAAGTCTAAGTCTGAAACACAAAAATTGAGAAACGGAGCCCTCAATCGCCCATAGAACCACTTGAGAAAACGTCAATGTGTTCTGCATGTCGATCATCATTACTTGGGTCAGCATGTATTCGCACCCGGACGGATGCAGTCTGGAGATCGATGTGGTTAACGTGAAGTTCCATGGGGTCAGCATCCCGCTGTTTCTCCTTCAAGCCACCTGCATCACCAGTGTCTCGCTGATCTTGAGAAGTTTGTTGATTTATTTTCCACTATTTCCAGGCATACTGGACAAATTGGTTAAAATATGTCAAGATACCATGTTTTTTGGTAAATACCAATTCTTGTTGCTAAAGTGAGGATCTAAGTGCAGCCATCTGCAGCCTAAGTCGCAACACGCAAGGAGTACTTTTGCCAGCTTGACACCCCGCTTTTTGCCGGTTAATTTATATGGCCAGTACGCTCTTGATTGGTGGGTGCCCACAAGACCTTTTTATGTCCCGTCCTTATGGTGGCAATGAGGAACAAAAACGGAGTCTGGCCAGGGCCCTTCTTACTTGTCAGTTGTTGTTGATATCCACTGTTTTCATTCCCTGGTTGCTAGTTGCATGTTCGTAGATTCACATCTCCATATGTTGTCAAACAAAGTTCCTTGTGTGCTTCGTTCGCGCCTCAGATATCTTGCTGCATGAACTAAAATCATAATTTCAATTGGAAACCCCCGCATGATTGTTGGGCAAACATTTGCATTGGTGATGATGAAACCCAGTAGTCGCTGTGTCATTTCATCCGTCTTGTCGCCTACAGTATCTCATGCATCGTTGGGTAGAGTTCTGATTTTTTTCAACTCAAAAATTTGAAAGCTCTGCTTGAAGCATCATGTTTACCTGTTAAATGCTGTGTTTGCTGGTTTATACTGAAGGTTTCAAACAGGGCCAGATCACAGCTGGTCGCTCATTTGGCCAACGAATGTACAATCTCTATCAATCTACCCATCCATCCATCTATCCATCCGTCCATCTACACAAACAATATAGGAAATATATATATATATAGATATAATACGCATACATCTCAGCAAGCTAAACCCTGAAACCACTTTCAAGAAACAGCACAAGATCACTGCGGAACGCTGTCTCGAAGCGTCCGAGATACCGACGGCACGTTGAACGCCAAGCGCCGCAAGGGAGATTGGGGGGCAGTTTCACCTGAGCCCACGATTCGTGGTGCCCCCTAGCTCAGCTTGTTGACAAACCCCATTGAGTATATATATATAATATATATATATATATATCTATCTACCACAAACCATAGTTCGCCTAGTGATTCACCCAAGCAAAAAAGGAGTTTAGCGAACTAGCCAGTTTGTAAGTCGGGTTGTCAGTTGTAACCCCTTTACAATTGGGATAAACCGAGGAATCGGGGACCTGATGACCATAACCATGCTTACTATCCACTTACTAAGTGGGATGGTCCCCCTAGGAGTTTGCGAAGTTGGTTTATAGCACAGGTAACTGTTGGGTTCATGGTAGATGTATCTATAGTTCACAGGAATTATTGGTCAAACTGCTAAAAAATGCGGGACGCCCACTGCACCAGAAAGACATAACCAATGATGTCCACCAAGTAGACGGGTCGCGGTCAGCTTGGAACATTTACCTTGGCCCTCTGGTCACCTCCAAGTTGCGAGGCTTCCCCAACCTTTGGGGTAGTTTTCCCCATCCTTGTACAATGTGAGGCCCCCTAGTTATAAGTTGGTTTATAAACCCCATGAAAAGTATAGTTATTTGCGTATCATAAACCATAGTTATTGGAGTTATAAACCAGAAGCTCCAGCTATACGGGATGTTACGGGTCACAACCCTGGCACCCTGATGAACACTAATATAGCTGGCAAGTGGATGTTCATCCTCCTAAATATGTTGCATATAATATGTCATATATATATATATATAAATAATTACTAGGTTTTGATCCATTCCCAAATCGGCTTAAATGGTATGTGGTTTAGAAACCCCATAACCTACCCCGATATACCTACCACAAACCTATCCCCAGCCATCCCTTCTTTGTCCTTCAGCAATCCCCCAACCTATTTGTGAAGAACATTCCGAAATTGACAATGAACATGTATTAGATGAAGATACCCAGGCGGAAGTCCCATCGAAAAACTTGGATATATTCTCGATGCAAATCACCTGGAGATCCGTACAAGCTGGTGCAGCGCAGTTCTAAGTTGCTTCAAAACCCCCCTTGAAGTACCGATATCTCTGCCATAAAGCATAGATATTGGAGTTATAGACCAAGATCTAGCGGGACCCACCTTGTAATTGGTATTTACAAGGTATTTACCCTAGAATCTAGAATATCAACATGTTTCATTGCCAATCTTGGATACCTTACAAAAAATTAGATTTTTAGCTGGTTAGTAGATATTCCCATTCATAGTAAAAGATTAAAGTACTAAAGTATCTAGCCAAGGTTGGGGATGGCGCGCTGGTGCCAAGGCGCCAGGTGTTAGGCGACGATTCCCCAGCCAGACTCGTTCGAACTCCTGGACAGATCATCCAGGGCTGACAGCTTCGCACTCGGCAGTTTGGGCTTAAATCCTACAATGTGGGGCCCCCCCGTTATGTTTGTTGGTTTAGATTCACCCCATGAATACTACAGTTATGGTACGATTTTTTGACAACTCATGACAACTCCATCTTTGCCACACGGGCATTCTATGGCATGTTCACAAACTAACCACTTGACATTTTCACCCACTGTGGCTCAGATGAAGGGATTGACGGTGCGAAGCTTGATAGGAAGGCACACACCCCACATTGTATGGGCTTGTGGGCCAAGACCAAGAATTCCCCCAAAACATTGAGGTAGAACATGCCCCCCGATTCATCTGGAAAGAAACAAAGTTAACATAAGTGAACACATGATCAACTGCGTGGTCACTTTGATGCTGGTCTTTTGAGATCTACAATGCCTTGACGCTACCGCAATAAAAATGGGTAACGGTTCACCGTACTAGAAAGTGGGACAAAATACTCAATTTCATGAGAACCTGTTCACACACAATTCATCAAGATTAAGACAACATGTGGGCCCCGCCTTCACAGAAGGGCTGGAGGCTGCTTGCGGGTTAGGCAGATTGCAAACATGAATGGATGCCTGCGGCCAGGGCGGGGAAAATCCATTTTGCAATGCAATTTTTTAATCTGGGCAACCCAATGCCATAAACCTACCATTTGGGGATGGTTTATAGCAACCACAAAGAAAAGGTGATGACTTGGAGGGTGGTTTATGATGGTTTATGATTGGGTTTACCACATTATTGGAATTTATTGGTATCATCCAATGATACTGGTTGGTTTGCAGGCGTTCCTACAATGTTTTGATATATCTTTAGTTGATAGATGTTGGTAGCATAGCTCCTATAAATAACCTACTAATAGTACCAGTTGCGAACGCTCCGGCACTGCTAGTGTCAAATCTGTTGTCTGGATACTGGTTTCAACATCAGCATGATCATCTCATGCAGGGATGGACATCATAAATCTTGGACACAAGTAGTTACCCTCCGGTCATCCACCATGAAAATTGGAAATCCCCCATCAAGTTCAAGTGGGAAAATCATCTATAAATGGGGGACTGTCCAGCAAACAATGTATGATTACCGGGGGGTATTTGATGCCCGCCTGAACCATCGCATGGGACATCATGGGACCCCTTCCGACAAGGCGGGATCCCAGTTTACGAGAGCTAAGTTGGTAAACATAACTCAACTCCGAAAACTATGGTTCAATAGCTATTGCGATCATGGGATTTCATGGGATTGAGATAGCTACGTTGATGAACACTAACATCACCAGGTGAATTCTATGATTTCGTGGGGTTTATACTATACACCAACTTATAACGAGGGGGCCCACCTTGCAAGGTTTGACCACCTTTTCCAAGAAGAAACAAGTTTGCGATTATCCTTCAACTTAAGAACTTTTGCAACTGATTGCAAGTGGCATGTCACCTCTTGGCAACTAGACGATCTCAAGCCCCAATGACTAATCGCAGATTTCAGCTAGATCATATGGTAAAACCAAACATCATACCTATAATGACAAATCGCCTGGGCTGCTTTCTAAACCATCCATAGTTGATGCAGATCTTTGTAGAATTGTCCGAAATCGCCATGATTTGGAGGCAGGTTTCGTCAACAATGCAGGGCCTTTCATAACCTCAATTCCACAGAAGCTCCATCAACTAGAGAGTGACCTCCTCTGCTATTGGAGTTATGTTTGCCGACTTAGCTACCTAGGGGGTCCCACATTGTAGGTTTGTCCCAATATCGAACACATTATGGGTGTATCCTTCATGTACGTAATAAGCTTCAAAAAAACCGTTTCACCTTAAGGTTCCTCTGAAATGACGCAAACCATGGTATACCCCGAAACTGCCATTCTTTTCAGGGAAATATGATGATAATCCTTTGGAACAAAGGGATATCCGCTCATAGTCATGAACAAGTAACAACTATTCATAACCATTAAACACAATAAAAAATAGTAGAAACCATCAATGATGATTGTGTACTTCCCACTACTCCCTTCCCCCATTCAGATTAAACACCCTCTAGATAGACCCAAATGTGTGTAAAATACTCTATCAAACCATGGTTTCTGGGGGGTGTTTAATATGAACCGGGGACGGGAATAGTACTGATTAATATTTGTCAAACAAGCAATTATGATTTGTAATTCATGCTCTTCAATCATCAAAGTCTTATAATAATATTACGGTTATGATTCAATTCAGAATCAAAAGCTATTGGTAGAACAAGACATTTGTATTCAACACATTATAGTTCAGAATTATCAAACATTACTGAGTGGCTTTAATCCAGAATGATGCATCATGAAGAATATCGATTTTGCATTTGTGTTTCCAATTTAGTATGATTCAATAAAATTAACCTCGCTATCTAACCATGAAATTCCGACGAAACCGCCATGTTTGCCCGTCAACTATCTATGCAGTTCAACGCTCACCTCCAACGAGAGCAACGCGGCCATCAGCTTGAAGCTGACCATTGCTGCATCACCTCGTGGATTCAACAAACGGCCATGTGGAAACAACTTACCATGGGGAGAATGATTGGGGAAGCTGATATCTTGGGGAAGATGTTTCATTAAGTTCAGATATGAATTCATACCTGGGAAATCCACCTCTGCAAAATTATCGCCGCTTGCTTGAAAGAACAATAAATATCGCCGTCTCCCTTAACTATCGCTGTTTCAAACCATTATCGCTGTTTCAAGTTTCCACACTTCCCACCTTTGTTTTGCAGCGGTCTCTCCATCATGTTTCTCCGCAAATTGTTTCCATAGGCTTTGAAGCAACATCCAACCATGAGGATAAGATGGGAAGCAACACNAATTGTTTCCATAGGCTTTGAAGCAACATCCAACCATGAGGATAAGATGGGAAGCAACACCTTTGGAATCAGGAATCATGACACTGCAACATATTTTTTTGTTGTGCTATATCATGTTCAACCATCACAAATAACATCATCATCATCATCATTGGTTGGGAAAGTGCCGCTTCAATAGCACTGATGCCTTGACAGCCCAAAATTCTAGAATTCTTTTGGTGGCTACGCGGGAA